>CM021108.1:84303549-84328119 GCA_007115665.2 Sequoiadendron giganteum
GGGAGAGGGGAAGAGGGGAAGAAGGGTCTGAGAGAGGGAGAGAGAATTAGGGAGGGAAGGGCGAGGGGAAGAGGGGAAGAGGAGGAGAGAGAGACGAAGGGAGAGAGGGAGAGGGAGAGAGGGAGGGAGAGAGAGGGGGAAAGAGAGAATATTTAAATATTTAATATATTAGTAATATTAATTAGTTATATAATATTTTATATATTAACTTAATATATATATATATATATATATATATTTATACATTAACTAGAATATATAAATAATATTTAAATATTATACATAATAGTATAATATATTATATATTATACATAATTCCGTAAGACATTATCATAAATTATAAATTATATATTGAATTATAAGCTATATTGTATATTCTCAACTAGATAAATTAAAAAATAAACTATAAATTATTTATTGCAATTTTTGAAATCATATATTAAAAACTATATTAGATTTTTTTAAATTATATATAAAATAAATCGAATATCTGAATCAAATTAGATATCTGATTTGAAAATTGTGATTTTTTAAATCATATATTAAAAACTATATTAGATTTTTTTAAATTATATAAAAAAAAAATCGGATGTCCAATATGCCTAACACAAAACCTAATACCTAGGGATTGGCCTCGAGTTTGCTTTGGAATTTGACTAGGACATGCCAATCCTAAGAATTCAACACAAAATACATGTTTAACAGCTTACCTTGCTTTTCTAGACTTCGCCCATGTGGCTGACGACTTTTATTTACCCTAAATTGATGAAACGAAAAGGGTTTTTAAAGGAGATTCTCAGCTTTCTACCAATATAAATTATGCTTTATTTTGAATTTAATAAATTATTATTATTCATTTTCTATTTCAACTTTGACTAAAGTCCTGATTGATAGGTTGATTGAAAAAAATTTATATCTTTCAAATCGTATCACATTTTTTGAATCCAAAAAACATGCATCACATTCTATGCTTCGCATACTATAGGATTTTTTTTTTTTTGAAATCATGAATTTTTGACCAAGTTAAGGTGGTCATACATACAAGTTTTTATATTTTTCAAAAGTTGTAATAAAAAATTTATAATTAATTATTTACTTGGAAAAAAATACAAAAAAATACGCATCACATCGAGACACGAGTCCTCTACTTATATCGAAAATCTTATTAAAAAATATTATCATTTTATTGTGGTTAGAGTAGTCAGACAGACACTTACTTCTTATTTTATCCCTAAAATTTAAGTACTACTATATTGAAATTTTAAATTTTCATCAAATAGATTTTTTTGTTTTTTAAATATATCTAATAGTTTAGAAATTACATTCGATTTTCTACAGATTCTATTCTTACATATTTTTGAAATAATATAGATAACTTATTCAAATTTTTACGTCAAGTTGCCTAACTCTGATTTTTCTGAATTTTCATTGCCACTTAAGGGCATGTTTTTTCCATGATGATTCTGCACATACCCATCTTGAAGAGCCATTTAGAAGATACTACAGATTTTCCTTCAGGTCTAGGAACAATGTACCAAACATCATTCTTAAGAATGGATTGATACTCTTCAGACATAGCATCTTTCCAAACCTGTTAACTAGAAGCTTCCTCAACACTAGAAGGCTCTGACTCAATAATCTGACTCATCAAGGCTACATAACTGGAGAACATATTAGGTCTCTTACTTTCTCTGAAGGTTCCTCTTGGGGCTGTAAAACTTTCTACCTCCTACATTATTTTCCTGGCCCAAAGAGGTCTCTTCCTTCCAATCACAATATCTGTAGGCCTATCAGTAGGTTCCAAGGGCTCAATTGGATCATCATCTTCTTTAAGTTTTGGAACCTCCCTCTGATTCTCAGGAACATGGTCAACTTCCATATCCTAAGGAGGTTCTTCTTCATCGATCTCCATATGAGTGCCCTTGGATCTTCTGAATGCAACATCCTCCTCAAATGTGACATCTCTATTGATCTCAATAGTCTTTTGACCTAGAATGTAGATTCTGTAGGCTTTTGATGTCTCGCTATAGCCTACCAAAACTCCCTTCTTACTAGAAGGTTCCAACTTTGTCCTCTTTTCCTTTGGTATATGAACATAAACTGGACACCCAAAGATCCTCAAATGACTTACTTCAGGCTTCACCCCAGAGAATGCTTCTTCTGGAGTTATATTCTCCAAGATTCTATGAGGACTTCTATTCTGGACATAGACAGAAGTCTTGGATGCTTCAACCCAAAGAGAGATTTGTAGGTCTTGGTCATGAATCATGGCTTTGGCTGCTTCCACGATAGATCTGTTATTTCTCTCTACAACACCATTTTGTTGAGGATTATAAGGAACGTTGAGCTCCCTCTTAATCCCTGCTTCAATGCAAAAGTTATAGAAGATAATAGAAGTGTATTCTCCTCTGTTATCGGATCTCAAGACCTTCATCCTATTTCTGGAAAAATTCTCCACCTAAGCTTTGAACTCTTTGAACCTTTCTAATATCTCCTCAGATTCTTTATATTTCAAGAAATAGATCCAAGTCTTTATAGAGTAGTCATCAATAAAAATAATGTAATACAAGAAACTACTCGAAGATGCAATAGACATTGGACCACATAAATCAGAATAAATAAGATCTAAAACACATTTGGATCTACTTTCACTACTATGGAATGGACCTTTTGTATTCTTACCCAAAGCGCAACCTTTGCAAGTTCCTTCATGCTTTTGGTTAAATGTAGGAAGGCTAGTCACCATCTTCTCCACAATAGGTAGTGCTTGAAAGTGAAGATGAGCCAATCTTCGATGCCAAATATCACACAAACTTGAGGATTCATGCACTAGAGCCTAAATGGGGCAATTGCATAGCCTGTAGAGACACCCATGTCTAACTCTAATCACCCGAGTAGTCTTGATGTTGGATTTCTTTTCCCATATAAGAACTTTTCCTTCTGAAAAAGCAACTTGATAACTCTTGTCTTCCAAAGTTGAGATGGAAGCAAGGTTTCTATTAATACCTCAAACAAATAGCACATCATCCAACTGTAAGGAATCATAGGAATCCAAGTGAAGAGATGAGGTCCAACTCCCTTAACTGAGTAAGTAGCATCATCTCCAATAATAACTTGTTCGCTAGAATATTTCTTCACCAAATCAAATAGATGCCCCCTAAATTTGGTGATGTGGCGAGAGGCACCACTATCAATTAGCCAAGTGTTGGTGTCGGTAGATACATTGCTTGACAAGGCTGAATAGAATAGGTATTCACTTGTATCCTTCTGCATGGAGGCTTCATCATCATTTGCAATTGCGACCTACTACCCAGGCCTGGAAGGACATTCCTTTTCAAAATGACCATACTTGTCACATTGGAAACATTGGACCTTGGAGAGGTCCCTCTTCTTCTTAAATGTGGGGCCACCATTAGCTCCTCTATCTCTATTTCTTTTGAAATACCCTTTCTTCCCTTCTTTTCCTTTCTTCTTTGAGGATTGAGTGGAAAGAACATAAAGGTCTTCATTAACAGAGCTTTCTCCAATACCTCTTGCAACCAACCTAGACTCTTCTTGAATATACTCTTCCCTCAACCGATCAAACTTGGGAAGTTTTGATCTTGCATTGATTCCCTGAATATAAGACTCCCAAGATGAAGGGAGACCATTAAGAGCCAATATGGTCAAATCCTTGCTATCGACAACATGCTGAAAAGATGAGAGTTGATCTCTCAATTCGGTTATTCTCATGAAGTAGGTAATGACAGTTTCTCCCTTTGCCATCTTCAAGTGATGAAGTTGTTGCTTCAGTGCAAGATCCCAATTGGTGTTGTTGATCGCATACATCTCCTCCAGGGTTTTGAACATCTCTCTCACAGTCCTTAACTTGGAGACAATAGGAACAATATGATCCTTCACCGAATCAACTAACATCTTTTTTGCCCTAGTATCTTTCTTCTTCCATAGGGTCATTTCTTCCTCATCTGTAGGCTCGGGGGCGGAGCTCTCCACAAACTCTGCCAATTCGCTTTCCTCCAAGGTGAGCATGATCTTGAATCTCCATGAAGTGAAGTTTGACTCTCCCTCAAGCCTATCTTCAATCTTAAGACCATTCACCATCTTGATGAAGAGATAGAGGTGAATAAAGATGAGTGATAAAATAAGGGTATCGCTATAAAGCACAATCTGATCGTGATCTTCTTCAAACCCACTCTGATACCATGTTAGTTTTATAAGATGAGATATATGCACAAAAATTAATTCAAAAATTGACACAGGAACACAGTCAATACCCTGGGAAAACTCTCCAACCTGAGGGAGAAAAATCCAACCAATATATCTCTTATATATTGATCCAAAATAAGAGCAGAAATCTTCTTACAACTTAGGCACAAAGTAATGCCTATTTGATACAATGAATAACACCTCTCCTAGATGCAAAGATACAAAGAATATTATTCTCCATGAATCGATCTACTCCTACAAATTCGATTTGCTGCTTAGATCAAACTTCTCCTTAATACTTCGAATGAACTTGATAATCAAATGAGACACAATGTTCTTGTATTTATGCAAGCACCCAAGGAGAAAAGATGCGCCTTTAGAGAGAGAGGTCGACCCAGCCAAGAAGGACGCCTCTTAGAAAATCGTGACTTTTCTTGGGTCAACCCAAATAAAATATATTATTATTATTTAATCAAAAGTCATTTCATTTAATTTCATTTTATGATTAAGGCACCTCCTTAATAAAATTGAATATATATAAATTTAAATATATTTTGCTACATTTAAATTTATCTTCAATTAGATCGAGTCTGGAAGTATTCTTCATGTGGTTGCATTTTAACATCAACACTAATTACTTATTAGACATTCTTACACATGACTATTATTAGCTTTTAAAAGATGCCCTTATGAGTCTACTATGTAACCCCTTGTTACATGCTCCTCGCACATAGATTTTATTACACATCTTACAATGCTAGATGCTCTCATGTCCCCTTTTTCAAGTGACCTCTAATATTATTATTAATATTAATCAAAATTGTTTTTAACACTAAATTAATATAATAAATAAAAGTAATATATATGACAAATAAATATAAAATATATAAAAAGTAAATTATAAAATAAATCCAATAAGGTTCTAAGAGAAAACCCTAATGAAGAAATGCTAAATGTCATTAAGAAAGGGGAATCTAGGCTTAAGAACACTGTTGTCTTTCTTGCTTGTATGGATAATAATAAATTTCCGACAAGGAAATTCTTTTTTAGTTGGCTAAATAATGTGTGGGGAAAAAAGATGGGAATACATATTTCCTTCTGTAGAATGATCCAAAAGGGCTTATTTTTTATCTTTCTTAAAAATCTTAGCATGCAAAAGAGGGTGCTAGAAAAATATTTCTGGAATATTGGGAAAACACTATTTAAAGAAGTTGCATGGTCACCCGAAATTTTACAAAATGAAATTTTGTTTTGTTCTATTCCAAGATGGATGAATGTTACAAATTTACCTCCATAAATGTGGGTTTTCTTGCCTTAGTTGTTAAAACCTATTGGTAAAATAATTCAAATTGAGGACACTAGGTCCACATTCCCACATATGAATGCTAGGATGTTGGTCTCTTCTAACACAGGGGTGAAAATCCTAGAAGTAATTGAATTTGAGTTGGATGGAAAATTGTTTAGATGTGCTCGATAGAATCCCTAGGGGATCTTAACTCTTGTTTCTTATGCAAAACTAATGGGCATCAAAAAAGAGATTGTTCTAAGATTGTAAACAATAGAACAAATAATAAGCCCTCAAGAGTAGCTCTTAATAATCAAGATGCACAAAAATCCTCAGACGAATTAAAAAATGGGTTTAATGTTGGACTAACCGCTAGCATCTCCCTTCAGTTTCGCGACATGGTTTAACCGCCTCCCATGGATCTTAACTGAGGCTTGTATCGGGCATTGATAGGTCAATCTTTTGGTGCAACGGCAAGGCCAACAATTGGTATTAGAGTCGGTCACTAGTTCGAACCCCTCGGGTGACGCTGAGGGGGAGATTGTTGGACTAACTGCCAGCATCTCCCTTCAGAACTCGCAACATGGTTTAACCACTTCCCATGGATCTTAAGTGACGCTTGTATTAGGCATTGACGGGTCTATCTTTTGGTGCAATGGCAAGGCCAACAATTAATAATAGTGAGGTGAATACCAGTGAATCCCGCCATCCTCCCCTGGGAGAAAATAGTGACCTAAAGGGAAACCATGTTAACTGACATTCTTGCTTTGAGGACAATGTGCATAGTGAAGAAGAACCTACTCCTATCGTTGAGGAAAAGGTAGATCAATTTGGGAAAATCCAAAAGGTAACAAAACAAACCCAAATAATTATGTTGAAAACAATGTTCCATGTGATGAAGCTCTATTCCAATTGATATGAATAATGTAGAAAGTATAAATAAAGGGATTGATGCAATAGTGCATGTGAAGGATATTGAAAATGCGTTCCATAAAAAAAATGCATAAGAGATAGTTTTTCATAAACTCAAAGAACAAATTAAGAGGAGGAATGCCGAGAGTACCCCAGACCTTTCTGAGACTACAAATTTAGTAGATTCAAAAGGGATCCCTTTTGACCGTGACTTTAAAAAGGAAAACAGGGACACGAACTGCATTAACCCTTTGTTTTAAGAAATAGGAATTGGACAAAGAAATAAAGGGAAAAATGAGCCTAGAGAGGAGGAAAATAAAAAAAGAAACCAAGAGAGAAAAAGTAATAGCTCACAAAAGCCTGGAAAGAAAGGTAAAGGGGAGGGAATCCCTAATTGCTTTGATAGATTATATAAGAACCAAAAAATCCCTCAACCCCCCCTCCCCATAAATGATTTTAAATTGTATAAGATGGAATATTCGGGGACTAGAATCCCTTGAGAAGAAGTATGTATTAAGGTCACTTTGCAATAGTAAAGAAGATCTTGATTGTCTTCTAATTCAAGAAGTAAAATTTGTTGACTTCCAGTTGCACAATGCATTAAGATTTGGATGGAAAAATGTTGTTGTCTATCACACTAATCACCAAAAAGTAAAGGGTGGAATAGCCATTCTAGTAGGGAAAAATTGGAAACCATATATTGCTAGTTTTGGTTGTTCTCCCTACAATAGATGTACATGGATAACTCTAGACAAAAACAATCAAAATTTTAGGGTGTGCTCCATATCTGCCTCCAATGACTATAGTGAAAGAATTGAACTGTGGAGATTGTGCGTTTCTAACCTACCTAAAGTACCTTGGATTATAGAGAGAGATTTTAACATGATAGAAAATGAAGAGGACAAAGTTGGGGATTTTCCATAGACATGGAAAGGAAATGAATAGTTCTATTGGAAAAGAAAGAAAAAAATGTTAAAATTATTTGATCCTTTAGAAGGGAAAAAGAAAGACAGTAAAAGTATTTGGTTTACTTGGTGCAATAACCAAAGTGACAGTACAAGAGTATATTGCAGATTAGATAGGTTTTATGCTCAAGAAGACACATTTTTCTTTGGCAGTAGGAAAGATTGCAGTTGTGTACAAGTGAAGCCCAAAAATTTATCTGATCACTATCCAATTCAAACAAGGATCATTATCAAATCTTGTGGTTTTAGGTCGGATATGGAGAAGGATGGTATATACAAACTTAAAATTGAAGTGCTAAAATATCAAGATTGTATGGAAGGTATTATATGTATGAGACAAATTAATAAGATATTCTTTCCAAAAAATCAGCCATTGAAAATACTCAGTTTGATTGATATCCAATCTTAAGGTCCTATTGAAAACTATTGGGAAGAAAGCAATGATTGAGGGGTAGAAGATTAGAATGCTCCTTGCATGATGAATTATTGGTTGTAGACGCTGAAGTGCAAAAGGATATGAATAATGAAGATATGGTTCAAAATCTAAAGAATATAAAACATAAACTCCAAAAATTCTAGAAAAAGAAAGCTCAGGGGGCTTGAAGTAGAGCCAAAATGAATTGGGTCAAAGATGGAGATAAAGTTACTAAATATTTCTTCAATTTGTTGAGAGAAAAACATGTTGTAGAATCTATTGGACCCATTAAGGTCTATGATTCTTGGGTTCATGACAACGAAGAGATTAAGAAATTTTTTTTTGAATTCTACAGGTAGCTCTTCACTACTAATGATAAAACTACTTGTTGCATCAATGCTCAAGACATTTGTAAAAGGATAATGCCCAAAAAAATTACAAAAGAAATGGTTGTAGATTTAGAAAAAGAAAAGTTGCATGGACATGGATACGGATACGAATACAGCCATTTTTTAAGACCTCCAATATGAATAGGGTTGGATACGACATTCATAAAAAACACATACACATATTTTCTAAGTTATTAGAGGAGATTTGCATTACTTTAAAAAGAAAATAAGTAGATATAAATTAAATTATATTAAATTTTAAATATAATAATTTAGTAGAGAATAAACAATTAAATATATATTAATCAATTTTATTTATTTATAAAGAATAATTTTTAGTTTTTTAAAAATCTCTAATGTTTAAACAACATAATATAAATATTAAATTATACACAATTAACTATTTTAAATCTATAAAAATTAAAACGCCAAAAAAATAGCAGAGTTGCACTGAAAGAAGGGCTAGAAAAATGGGTTGTTGGAATAGAAAAACATTTCATTTGTTTTCCTCATTTGGTGTAGGTTTTGTATACAAAACAAAACAAACAATTTGCATAATTGAAGCTTAATTCAATGTATTTTTTCTCATTTAATGTCATTATTTTGTATGTTTGATTTGATTTTATTTTCTTTTTATTGTTCGATTTCATTTGATTTTCTTTTTTTTGTTTCTTTTATTTTTTTGACTTAATAATCCTTCTCAATTAAGGTTTGTTAGTTTATATTTTTGGTTGTCGTCTAAATTTTTTAATAAAGTCTAAAAGTAGAAAATTAAAACTGTTCTCAATTTTATACCTTTAGTCTCTATTAATTTGGTCTTTTTAATTTTTTAGCTTGTTTTTCAATTTTGTTTTTATGACATCTTTATCTTTATTTTATTGTGTTCCCTTTGTTGGGTAACTATTACATATGGTTATATTTTCTATCATGTAATATTTAAAATCTTACCTTCCTTGGTCTTCATTTTCTCATCTTCTGCCTAAGTCTAAGTCTTGGCCATCATTTTTTCCTTTGTCGTGGGTCTCTACATTTTCTAACCTCTTGTTGCACGTTCTTTAGGTTTTGAAACTCATGTCATTGGCACCCAATGTTTTTAAGTCTAGGTTGTTGGGTTCCTAGTTCTCCTAACCTCCCGACAAGTCTACTTGTTCTTTCTTTGCGGTGATAGATGCGTCAGTCCTTGGTGTAGTCGATGGGTCGAAGGTTTTCAAAACTTCGCAACTCTCAATTTTGAGAACCTACTTTATGAAGTTTCAGTTTTGCGCAATAAGGCGATGTGTTTTCCACTTTGCACATTTTGAGGCATCGGGCCTATGTATTGAATGAGGCGTACAATACAACCTAGAGATGTCTTATCAAGAATTTTTGTGAAGCATGCCAATCTCGAGGATTGTTTATTGAGGATCAAAATAGGGCGTTGTAGTTAATTCAACACCAAATGCACGTTTTATTATTTTTATTTGAAAAAGGTGGTGAACATTTATTCATTTTGGTTCTCAATTGTGCAACTATTTGCTGCCATCATCCTTCAAGCAAGTGGGTCTTCCTTTGTTCATTGTGAGCTCATGCAATCCAAAATTGGAAATCATTGGCTTGGTGTGAGGGACACAAATTTGGGATCTTTTAAGCTAGATGTGTTCCAGGTGCGATTGGAAAGCAACACGAAATTTGTTGTCGATGCGAAGCTATTGGAAAGTGGATTAGCTCAGGCCGGAGGATTCCTAGAGGTTGTTCTAAGTGTAGACCTGGTTAGTGCCTACACAAGGAGATATATTCCAGGAACAGGGGAGATAAAGGCTACCGATGAAACTATTGTTGCTAGAATTTCTCTTGAGGTTGTTTCCCGTGCATTAAAGATTCCTGAAAAGGCACCTGTAAAAGAAATGTTGGTTGCTGCAGCTCGCAAATTTCTCAAAGCTAATGAAGACTGGTGTAAGAATTCCATAGCCAAACATTGGTTGAAGTCAAAGAAGAGAGGTAAGTCCCAGTTACCAAGTAAACTCAAAACAGCTGATTTTAAAGAAGAAATTGCAGATGCTATTGCTCTGTTACACCGCATTGTTGGGAATGCACAAATTGAGCTTTTTGAGTACTAGATGTGTCAATTTATTCTAGTTATCTATGATGAAAATGTGTTCATAGACTGGGATAGAATAATTTGTTTCCATTTAAATGAACAATTAGTCCATTTCCAAAGGACTGCCACCTTCCATCTGTGTTCTTGCTTGATATATGTTGTAGCCAATCAAAGATCTTTCTAGCCAATGTTAAAACCTCAGATACCTCCAACTTCTGGCATGCTTGTGTATCAATGTTATCCGCAATTCACTAAGCAAGTTGGAATGGGAGAATATTGCTTGGTCAATGATGTATTTTTTATGGAGGTTGTAAGGAAGCTACATGAAGGCTGTAAGGAAGCTAGATGGAAATCCTGAGGTACGTTTTTCTCTTGAATCTGTATCCTTGGTCTCAAAATTTGGAAGCTTCTATATTCAATTTTAAAGGTTTTCATATTTAAGGATTGGAGGCTATGAGAAAGCCCTTTTGAAACTACCTAGGTATCCAGAAGATTTGCTAGTGTTTTTAGAAGTGTGTAGACAGATGGCCTTGGTCAATGTGAAATATATGAACATGGGGAAGCGAGGTTATCCTTTCCCGTTGGTTACTCCTTTTACATGCAAGAATAATCAGATAACAAAGAATGTTGAAAAAGTCTTTAAGGAGTATAATCTCCAATATTTATTCATGTGGCAGGTTTTGATAGCAAGGGTTTCGTGAAGCAAAATCTATATGGAGAAAGCACATACCAACATCAGCCCTCTATTGAAGATTTTTGGGAGGATTGTGTAGATGAGAATTGAGGTTTTAAAAAGGGATTACATGAGGTTAACCCTCAAACAAATTCAATTGTTTGGTCTTTCAATCCAAGTTCCTGAGAATGCCATTGAAGATTCAGTGGTTGTTGATCTAGAATATGATAATCTGCTAGATAAGTCTCATCCTAAAATCGACTAGAGTAAGAATGAATCTTTTAATATGAATGTGAGAGCTACTCCAGTGTTAAATATAACTTGGGATTGATTAAAAGGAAAATGGAGACGAGATGCAGGTTCCACTCAGAAACCAAAACAATCTCAGAGGAATGAACATAAATCCGCTCAAACTATTGCAGTGAGTGCATCATCAGAAAGATTGGTTATCAGGTCCTCTAGCACGAACTCACAGTCTGGGAGTGATGGTTAAAAACCTGAGGAGACAGCTAGGTTGAAATCAGTATGTGAGCAGGATAGTGTATCTACCCCAATCCCTAAAAGGAAGATTAGCCAAGCAAAGCCTATTTTAGAAGATTTGGATGCCATTTTACAATAGATTGTTGAAGATAATACCTTTCCTCCTTTGTCTGAAGTACCTTCTTCCTCGGGAGAGAATACATCTATCCTTCTTGTGGAAACAAAGGGAATTGTATATGGAAATAAAGATGTTGTTTTGGTGGAAGCTTCCCCGATTTGGTTGAAAAAGGCTATGGAGAAGAAGAGGAAATACACTCCTATGACAACAGTTGGAGTTGACACAGTTGCAAAGTTATTTCAGTCTTTCTTAAGACCAAAGAAGGCCCAAAAAATGTCAAGGATGTTGACTAATCCTGTCTCAGGAAATCAAATACTAGAGATTGTAGACCCCATAAAGGACTTAAATGATGATGAGATAACAGATGCTGACTACAAGATCACACATGTTGATATGGGGCCTCAAACATTAGAAGGTGATGTGTATCATACCAATTAAGTCAATGCTTTGATCGAGCGTGTAAAGGAAGAAAGGAAGGAGAAGATTAATTTGCAATCACAAGTCCTTGATTTAGAGAATTTCATTTCTTCTCTAGTTCCCTCTACTATATCCAATGAAACCTCAAGTTCTCAGAGGATAGACATTGATGCATCTTCTATGTAATCGATCAGGAAGAACCTTGGCTATTCTAAAGTTGTCGGTGAGTGGGTAGATGAGATGTCTAAGGAGATTACTCTTTTTATCAGTAAGTCTATGCTTTTTTACACCCAGGTTGCTGAGAAGAGAAAAGAGTTGATATCAGAATTAAGATAGACATGGAAAGATCAAACCAGCCTCTATGTTCTCTCCCAAGAGATAAAGAATTGATTTCCATGGACCGGATGAAGTTGGTAAATGAGCAGATTGTGAATGATCCTAAGGAACTGGACACTTCTTGGTCTAATTCACTTGATTGAAAACCGAGCATTTATGATAAGCTAGTAAAAGAGATCTCTGAAGTCCTCGAAATATTTTTGGATGTGCTAGTGGAAATTAAAAGCAATTGTCATGACCTGAAGGTTGATATCACCGATGAATTTGATGAGAAAATTATAGATACTAGGGAAGTGTGCTTGAAGTTTAAAGAGTTATTCAACAAAGAGATAGTAGATCCAACCACTTCAATCAAGGATTCCTTCAAAAGGCTGCAAGTCTACCTTGACTCTTTTAAAACCGAAGCCAACAGGAGATTTGAAACTCTGGCCGAGTCTGAAGCTGCTTTATCCAAGATGAGAATAGGACTACAGATTACTGTGACCCCGGGAAGTAAATAAATACTTGCAATTGCTACCAGGTATAGAGATTACAAGGCCAGGATGAAGGCACAGGAGGAACTCTTGCAGAAAGAAGCGATCATGAATATAAAAGATGAAGAGGCTCAGGCGGGAGGAATTGATGCTTGATTATTTTTAAATATCTCATGATACTTTCGTTTATTTTGGCTCTTTCTAAGTTTAAGACTTGTTTTATTTGGTACGGTTACTTTCAAGAAACTGTTACTTGAAACAATCAGTTATGCTTTAAATAGGGGATTAGCTGATAGTATGAGGATCTTTTGGGCGAACTTTGATTTTCTCATTAGAGCAAAAACTTTGTTATCTGGATTTACTATTTCTGATATTCTGATATAGAAAATTGTGGTGGAGTTTATGCATTCGTAATCTTTGAATTATGGTGTATGAATCATTTTTGCTTATGTTGAATTTTTTGCTATGAGCGATCTATTATTGGGATGTTTATGCTTTGAAGTTACAACATCGCTATGGTATGATTTATCTGTGAATAAAGACGTAGTGATTTTGATTCTATATTAAGTTGTAGATTACTTCAGTCTTGTTACATGTTGTCTGTTGATACCTTTAAAGCTTTCCGGTTAAAAGCCCCTTCCTTTGCTTGCTTTCTGGTTAAAAGCATCTCTGGTTAAAAATTATTCACTGGATATCAAATGAAGGTAGCTGCCACCTTTTAAAATAAGTAGAGAATCAGTTTGAAAGTTATATCATTACTGGTTTAGCTGTGGTTACATTTTTCACCTCTATTCGGCATGAGAATGCAGAGTTGGTGATAAATCTGTCAACCAACAATAAAAAATGTCATTTTATTCATTTTCAAAGATTTTTCTTCCTAATTTGGTGTTATTTTGTTAGCCTTTTGCTTCTTGTACTAAATTTTCTAATAAAATCTCCATTCATTTGTGTCTTTATAAATTTTGGGTGGTTTTTTTATTTTTATTTTGTTTTCTTTAGTTATTATTTGTTATTTTCTGGTTTTAATAGAACTTTATTATTATTCTTGGAGTCTTTTCCTCCTCTTTTTTGGTTTCATTTTCATTTTATTGGTTAGTTTAGTTTCAATTTTAGTTTGTTATTAAGTTTTTGTTCGTCTAATCTCATTGGTCTATCCTTCTTCTCTCTTCTTGGTTCTTGAGCAAACCACCTCCCTTCCTGCTTCTCTGTTCCTTATATCTAGTTTTTTGGTCAGCAAACTTATCATTTTTTCTCCTTTAACTCTCTATTTCATCCTGATGATGGATCACAGAGTGTGATCCAAAACATTGATGCAAAAAAACTTACACAATCAAAATCCAGAAACAATTTACCAACATTCTATATGGATTGTGGAAATCTGCTCTCTTAGAAAATAAGGAGTTCCCTGTAGTGAGTTACAGTCAATTCTACAACTGTAATAGTGTTAAAAACCATACCTGTAACTGTCACAAATCTGCCTGTGAATAATGATGAAGCAGAAAGGAGAGTGCTGAAGTAAGGTTATTAACATCTGAAAAACAGACATCAGTTCCTTTGTCTAAATTCTCTAATTTCAAGTAGCAAATATGGAGTGATGGTTTAATTATGTTTGTAATGAACAAATGCTATTCAAAGTGTTGTTCTCTATATACTAAATTTGTATCAAACCTCTTAAAACATACACCTATCAACATGCAAAACTGAAAACACAGTTCTCAAGGAAAGGGGTACAATTTTCAAAAAATAAAAGGGATGGAACAGTTTAGGAAATGATAAGAAACATGTAATCAAATGGGAGTGGTGTTGTGTTGGTAAAGAAGATGGGGAATTGTGGTTAAAGGATTTGAAGATTCAAGGCATTGCTTTAGCCTCAAAATGGGTTGTAAAAGCATTGGTTGGTGAGGAACCTTGGAAGGTCCTTATCAAAAGAAACATACAAGAAGTACCAAAAAAGGCAAAACAATAGAGGAATCTACACCCTCATGATATTTTGTTTGGTAATTTTAGTATAAAACCCTCTAGATCTACTATATTTGCCAGCATTTGGAAGGCTTGAGAGTTTAGCAGACATCTAGTTACAGACTGTGAAGCAGTTAGTAAGGAAAATAATCATATATTTGGGTTCAGATCTGTTTGGTCGAACCTGAGTCATAAAAATAAGCCACTTGCATTGGTACAAGGATGTTCAGCCAAGAAATGGAATTGTAAAGGAATTTTTTCCTTTAATGACATTCTGAGCAATAATGAGATTAAAATCTGGGCTCAACTAAAAAATGAGTTCAATTTTCCAGAGTCCAATAAAAGATCCCTCTCTGTAATTAAAAAAGCATTGGAGTTAATACAGTTCCCGGTTAGTATTAAGATTGATGATGAAGGTTTTGAAAACTTCAATTAAATTGATGAGAGTCCCCCCCTAAAAATCAAATCACACAATCTGTATAAAATGTTAACCCACTCCCAAGAGGTATTTGATCATGTCAGTCAGGTTTGAAAATTGGAAATAGAGAAAAAAAACTAGCCTAATATTACCAAGGTCTGCTAGTCTAATAAAATTGGGCCTAAAAAATGTTGTTTTAGATGGATGTTGTTGCTTAAGAAACTTATCACTGGTCCTACTCCATCTGTTTGTTCTATCTGTGACTATTCTGAAGATATAGATCATATTTTCTCTAAATTTCAATATGCATCTGCTATTCGGTCAATGTTTATGGGTAGCATCCTAGGCTGGGACTATAGAAATAATGTGTCATAGTTTCAAATTTTGTGTGGATTTGTAAAAGGTCTTAATGCTGAGTCAAATATCTGTTGGTCTATTATGTCTACTGAAATTTTGTTGTTTATATGAAAAAGGAAGAATGAGCACTTGTACCAGGGCAAGAGGAGAGTTCTTACTAAGTCTACTGTAGACTCACATTTCTCTGGATTTTTCAACAAGTGACTTTAACCTTGAGACTACCTGCAGATAGGTTCCTGAAGATCTTAGATGAAGGTGCTGCTCCACTGTTTAAGAATGATATTCAAGAGGCTGATTATTGACCTCAAGACTTAAGGAAGGTAGATGATAAATTTCAGAAAGAGTATATAATTTTCAAAACAGATACAGCGACCTTCATCAGTATGAACTACGAAGAGATTCAGCAGTGAGGGAACTGGAAGTTACTCATCAAAACTTTGATAACAGCAGCTGGGAGCACATCTCACCTTCAATTGGAGCCATTCCTGGGTTTGACTCCTTTAAAATGAGTAAAAATGGTCTAGCAAAAAGGAAAAATGAAATGTTAGCAGCAAACTTGATATGTAATTATTGTTAAAAAAAGACTTCCTATGGTTATGTAATTTTGATATTTTGTGACAAGACTTGTAGCCTGGCTGGGGCTGTACTACCTAATGTGACTATTCTGGTCACATATATATTGTAACCAGACTTCTCTATTTAGTAATCGAATTTCAATTTAAAAATTATAAATTCAAAATTCAGATTTGTGGCGTTAAACTTTGGAACCCATGGGCCCTAAAGGGCAAGGTATATTTACAAGTGGCTTCTCTTTTTGGCAACCTGATTTTTGATAATTTCCAGTTCACAATTTGAATCAAAGCTTGAGGCCATCAAGGACAAAAACCCTTGAAGGCAAGTTTTAGGTTAGGATGGAAACCCTTTCCTCATGCTCAGTCATTCTGGTAATTGTTACGGTATGCTGAACAAAGGTAATAATTGGATATTTTCAGGACTTGATGCCGGTTACATCAACTTTCATCCAGGTGCCATTAGAGGGAGCTCACATTCAACCAACACCAGACAGATTTCCAAGAATATTGCCCAGATCTGGAGGCTGAACACCATCATTTGCTGCAGAATACTAGGGCTGATTTGTTGCAAACTTAACAACACCTGGATCAATTTGTTTCACCTGCCATTCAACAGCAGACATTTCTGCAAACCACCCACCATCCAGGAAGGTCGCTGCTGGTCACCGGGATTTACAGGCTGCCCCTATATATTGCTACTGCAGACACTTGGGAGATCGACCAGATCAGGTAAGGATAGCCAAATCTGAGTAAAGACAGCAAACAGGTCATATCTGATTGTCACATCTCATGTTCTTGCATAAACTTAATTGATAAGTAAATTGAATTGGTTGTGAATACTGGTTGAACATCTTATGAATGTAGATAAATGTGTTTTAAATTGGATGTTATATTAAATGCTTGAATTTGAAATTGAAATTTAAAATCTGAAAGAAAGAGTCTATAGTGGAAATATAATTTGTGAAAATATATAAAAATCCATTTTTTTTCTATTATTAAATCACTTAATGCAAATCCATTTTTCTAAATCTACTTTCTACTTAAAATATTTATGTTCATATATGTATATGAAATAGTGAAGGACACATAAAATCGTTTGTATGAAATAAAGGAGTAATATTTATTTATCTTATGAAAAAAAATGCATGTTATTGTATTCTATGTGTGTATTGGGTTTACCTTCTATGATAGGGTGTCCAATATGGGTTAACCGAGAAGGTCGATCCTCTTTTCAGGATCTACTTGATACTTATAGTGCTTTGGCCAAAGCCGTGTGTTCATTGAAATAGATGGAATTTACCTAGAAAAATTATTATATATATTTCTCTACCATATCATGTTTGTAGGACATTGCATGTTCATGTTAGAAATGCATGTATATACATCAGGCTTACACTGGGATTCCCTCTTGCATTTTTTCCAAGTTGCTAAGTACTCTGTGCAGGGTGGGTATTCTTTGTGTTAGGAAGAATTCCAGGGAAGCATAAGTTTCATGGTTGGGCGAAAAAGCGCGTGAGCCATTTTCTTGTCTCTTGACTTGCGGATGACTATGAGGGTTGGCGGCGATCAAAGACTATATTGTATGTCCTCACATTATTATTATATCGTCGACTATATTTGTACTTTCAAATTGTATCATTATTTGACTTCATGGCATGAGAGCCAGAGTTGTATTTTTGTCTATAATATATTATGTGCTTTTACCTGGATTATGCACTACACATATGAGGATGTGTTATGATATTTATTACTTAATGAAGTTCTATCATTTTTATTCCATGTTTATGAGATCATGAGTGGATTATTATTGTTTCGTGAGACTGTGTTGGGTCACGATCCTTACACAGATGATAAATTCCTATCTACCTCACAAGGGTCTCTTGTAACTTTTGGTGAATTTTACCTAATTGTAAGCCAAAATAAGCTTATAAGACTTTTTGTGTAAAGGTTTGAGAAATAAATAATGTCAAACATGCAAGTTTAACAATTTTCCATTGTTTCAAAAATCTGATTAGAAGCAGTACTATTATTATTTCATTCCCAGCTATAAACCCTAGCTCAATGTTGTAAATTGTTTCATTTCCAGCTATAAACTAGTGCAATCAGAAGTAAACCCTAGCACTGACTATTTATTAGAGTCCATTAACAATCTATAGGATATATATGCAAGTAACAAAAGATAGAGAAAATTAACCAAGGACATCACGTTGGTATCAGAGCCGGAATCTTGCTAACTTGTGAATCAACGAGATTGAAAGGGCAAGTCAATCATGCAATCCCATAAGAGATATCTTAGAATGGATCTTTACAATGAGGACGGAGAAGAGACTGCAATGGTGATTTACTACAAATCTCAGGTTACAGAAACTGCTGAAAGATATGAAAAATATATGCATTAGTTGGAAAATTTGAAGGCAACCCTCTCTTTCCCAAAGTATGAAGAACTAATAAGAAAGATTTCACAAAGGAAATGGCCAAGTAGGAGCGAGAGTTCCAATCATAATAGATCATGTGATTTACTTGTTATGACATATACAACAACCTTATCGAAAAGAGTGAAGATATGCAAGAGAAAATATCTTTTCCTCTCTTTGAAAAATTGATGGGGACAACAAAAAAATACTGCGCTCTATTGCAAGAAACCATGCTTCAATTCACTCCTTAGGAGATGGAAGAAGAACAAGGCCAGGTAATGTGTAGAAAAGACAAAGAGCTGGCAATCGATAAACCAGAAGTATTTCTAGAACAAAGGGAAGACACAATGATGGAAAACCATGAAAAGAAGATAAATCCAAGTCACCCAAAATTGCCTAGAAGAAGATCAGGGAAGATGTGCCAAATCATGCACTATCCTTCCAACTTCCAAATTGTAAGCCATCGATTGGTTTTTAAAGTAGCATTGCAGATTGAAATGCATTTGAAGAAAATATTTTGACTCACAAGGATAGAGGTGTTGAGGGTAACTCACGATTCCTGTTTTAGCAAAGGAGGGTGAGCTCCTAGTTGACAAACTAAGGTATGGAAATGATGATCAAATTTCAGATTTGTTACTTCCTACTATGTCACTGTGAGATTCTTGTTATTATGGGAAGCATCCTAAAAGGTGGGATAGAGTATGTGAACTCTTTAATTCAAGTCCAAGATTGCTTTTTCTTATGGGATCCGAGTGATCTTTTGAGAGTCAAAATGGATAGAGACATTGATATCATTAATGAGTTATCCATCTCTTGCATTGAAAGGAAACATAGGAGGAATCAAATAGGGTTGGTTAAGCATTCTAAACACATTGTGAAACATTAATGTTCAGGATTTGTAAATCACCCGTGGGAGCTAGGTAGCACAATTGAAGACAAGATCATGGGTGATGGCCAAATGGAGATAGTCACTGCAGGATGCTTGATGCTAGGTGATGGTAAGCAAAGTGGATGTCATTTTGGTGTTCAAGATTTTGTGGCCAATT
Organism: Sequoiadendron giganteum; assembly: GCA_007115665.2. Taxonomy (NCBI): domain Eukaryota; kingdom Viridiplantae; phylum Streptophyta; class Pinopsida; order Cupressales; family Cupressaceae; genus Sequoiadendron; species Sequoiadendron giganteum. The sequence continues at coordinate 84,323,062 of CM021108.1, forward strand.
GTGTTATGGTGCTTTGAGTTGGAGGACTCATTTGAAATGAGACAGTACAAATTCCTACAGCAAGTCAATTGGACATCATTTTGGGTGAACAAGAGATATGCAAAAACTTCTATATCATGGGTCTTGGAGGGAGCACCAAAACATGGAGCTTGCAGCAGGTGCATTCTATGGGAAAATTCACTATGGATCTGGAATACAAAGGAGAGAGGGTAGAACTTCAAGGCATTGAAGAAGGAGATCCAAGAGCTGCAGTGGCTATGTGGATGGAAGACCATTGGGAGACAATAAAATCTTTTTCCAAAGGTGAGATGCTTGATCAAAACGGTGTTTGGTCTAATTTGGATATGTTCAACATTACACTCCTAAGAAGGCCACCAAAAGGAATAATTGTAAGATTGAACTTTCTTGTTGAGAATCACCAACTTGACATAATGAGGATGAGTATTCGCTGCAATAGGCACAAGCCAAGAGCCACTTTAACTATATATGGCTCTCGATGTTAGATTTGCTGCCCTCAACAGTTCCAGCATTGTACACACTTTTTGCAGCCAAAGAAGAGTTTTTAGTCACATGGTGGAGTTTCCAGACCATCATCATTATTGAGGTGTTTGCAACTGGTAGAAGGTGGGTTCCCACAATGACTTTTCTGATTCCGAGCAAAGGAATGTAGTGTTACAGCCAAGGTATAATGTTTCTACTGATCACTGATAATTTCATGCCTTGAACTGATGTTATCTTCCATGAGTAGCTATAGACATGCAGATTTTGGGAATACCTTCTATTGTGTATAAGGTCTCAGCTATTGGGATTTCTAAGTACCATCATTCTAGCTTATATAGTGCTGTTTGGGCAGAAATTTGAAGTGACACATGACTGTTGCAGCCACTTTACAGCCCACATACAACCTGATCCATGCCATTCTTTGAAAGGTACAGCTGGTGGTATCACGGTAAGATTCATTTGAACATGAGGCAATTATGTCATGAATTGGTCACTTTTATTTGGGAAGCTTATTATAGAGATGAAATCTAAGGGAGCGGTAGTGTTTCAAGGCATCATGGATGGGGTCCCCAAAACTGTCAAGGCTAGGTGGCATTACATCAAGGGGTGGCACTCATGGTTTAATCTTTTGGGGGGTTCATCAATTAAGGTGTCTCACCAAGAAATGTAGAAGAGACATGAGGGAGGTATCTTTCATATGGGGGAAGCTATTGGTACAATACAAATGTACCTCAAGGATGTTTGTAAGATTAATGGAAAAAACCCAAATTCCAATTTGATTGCACAAAACTACAAACCAAGTGTAAGGAAAGGAAGTGATGCCCACATATTGCAACCAAGTTGTGAAGGAAATATAGCAAAAAGTAAAACTGATGTCCACATGATTTTCAGTTTTGGGATTGCTATTATCATCATTTCCAGCCATTTCATGGCATCATTTGCAGCCACGTGGGTGTTCTCAGTTGTAGGATTGAGTAATTTTCAGTTTTGTGTGGTTATTGGACTGTTATCAACTTTTGTATGCGTGCTTCAAGCCTTTATATTTCTGATTTTTATAGGGTATGGTAACTTATGTATACTCTCCCATTCTAAAAATTCCTATTCTTGCCTTAAATAGATATTCCATACTCACAATAATAATTGCATAATTAATTATAAATATTAATTTAACTTCAAACCTATAATTTTGATAGTTATTAACTTTGAATTTAAAGCTTAAAACAAATTTAAAACTATTAAACTTATATTCTGTTGTAATCTTTCTTCCAATTTGTAGCTTCCTTACTTATATGATTGTCTTGAAATGTTTTCTTATTTTCTGTCTAAAGTTAGGGGTTTTCGTCCACTAACTTGGCAAGAGAAATTAAGGGTTTTTGTCTTTAAATGTCAGGTTTTTGATGGGTTTTGTCCTTTGTTTGCTGAACAACGTTTCACATTCCACAAGGGATGAAAATCAGATATAAAATATATTTTCCATGATGATCCTTTCTCCTTGCTTGGCCTCATTTAAATAAAAATTTCCCCCAATAGATGCACCTCTTCAAGTGTCCCCTTGGTTGGAAACAAATTTAATTATATTTTTATTTTATATTAAACCAATATGGAAATTGCAGCAATCTATATTCAATGGTAAATAAATCCATTAAGGAGGGCGCATTACAATCCGCCCTTTCCAAGATTGCTCATCCTCAAACAATTTTAGATTGGCATGATCAAAGATGTTTGCTCCTTTCCATGTGGCATCCTCCATAGGCAAATTCTTCCACTTAACCAAATATTTTGGAATAACCTTATTTCTTAACTTCCTTTCTCTCATGTCAATGATCGCTTCAGGTTCCAAAATCAATTTACCCTAATCATCAAGAGGGAGTAACTATAGGCATGGTGTAATATGTTAACGTAGCACTTTCATGAGGTGAGATACGTGAAAGACATTGTGAATTCTACTGTTTGTTGGTATAAGCTACCTTTCCTATTTTTCGTGTAATCTTGTAAGGTCCATAGAATCGTGGCTTGAGCTTCTCTGCACCACTCCCCTTGAGGGAAGATTGCTTGAAAGGTTGTAACAATGAAGACCATGTCTCCAACTTCAAATGTTCTTTCCAACATGTGGCCGGATCAGCATATATCTTTTGCTGATTTTAAGTCTCTTATAAGTTTTCTTTGAGGGTGTTTAAAATATCCATGCTCTGCTGCACCAAGTCTCTAGCCCCAAGAACTCTACTATCTATGAGAATCAAATACACAAATGACAATACCTCATAACCATATAGTGCTTTGAAGGGAGTCATACCGATTGGCATATGGTGAGAGTAATTGTAACAATATTATCAGAAATGAAGTCATTGAACCCATGTTATTTGTGGCGAGTGTACCTCCAGGAGGCTTCTCGACTTCCCAATCCTCATGCTCAATCTCCTCCAAAACACCCTTGGGCTTGGACTCTTTTGTTTTTGAACCACCCTCTATGATCACCTCTATGTAATGAACATGTCCTTTGCCCGAGCATTTATGCCTTGGATCCCATCGCTCTCTACAAGAAAAGCATAATTTCTTCCTTCAAAGTTAATTCTTGGATTCTTCCACCTTGTGGGATTGGGGAGGTAATGCCTTTGGTGGTGAAAAATCCTTGTGAAGTGGTTGCTCATGCCACCCTGATGGTACATTCTTGGAATAGGTCTTGTTCCTAGATGTGGTATCTTCCAATTTCAAGGCCCTTTGAATAGCATCATGTAGAGATGATCACTAAAAAGCTTGGACCAGTCCCCTAAGTGACTTTGAAAGCCCTTCAATAAATAAAAACTTAAGTCTCTTCTTTGTAATATCTGGTACCATGACTGAAACCCTTTGAAGTTCTGTTACATATTCTTCTACTAGACCTTGCTGCCTTAGTCAAGTCAACTCTTTAAAATGTATTTATGCATCTTTTCTATCAAATTTGTCTATAAGACTTTGTGTGAAGTCACCATATGTCATGATTTGTTCATGCCCTTGGGTGATTAGCCAATGATACCACCATTCATGTGCTATCCCTTCTAAGTGAAGGATGGAAAACTAAACTACTTCATCTTCTATCATGGGGTCAAGAGAGAGATAGGTATCTAGTTTTTGGACCCATGCTCATGCAGTGACCTTCCTTGAACCATCAGAAGTGGGGAGAGTCAACTTGTTTAATCTTTGTTGCAGATCTTTGTTGGGTTGTCTTTTTCTCTTATAATATTCTTTGATCTTGAATTATGAAATTGTATAAATTGAATTTGTCTTAAGTATAAGATCTGGATCAAGTCTTTATATGCATCTATGCACTCATCAAAGTCATTTGTTGCCATGTTTGGCTCTTCTTCTTCATGTGGCTGCTCAACTATTGGTAAGAATGTGGGTTGTGTAATTCTGGGTGGTGATCAAAGCAGAATTCTACTGTTGTGTTCCAAACCTAAATGATTTGAATTACTACCTTCACCTCCATTAGTTTGTGTAGGCCTGAGGGAACTAACTGTATTATTCATATAACTCCTGGTAAGAATGTGGGTTGTGTGATTTTGTGTGGCAATCCAAGTGGAGTTCTATTGTTGTGTCTCAACCTTGAATGATTTGAATTACTACCTTCACCTCCATTAGTTTGTGTAGGCCTGAGGAATCTAATTGTATTAGTCATATTTTTAAGTATTTGAAGGAGCAACTGTGTTGTTTGTTCTTCTCTATGCACTTCCACTCATTCTCTCGTTCTATCTCCCAATTGACCATTTTATTCTTTCCTCTACCTTTAATTTGGTTGCTAGCCTCTTGTAATGTTGTCTCTAGTTTTTTCTTTTCTCTCTCCAAGGCCCATTGATCTCTTTGGCTCCACAACATTAACTATATTTTTTAGACCCACAGGCTGGCAAGACTACTGCTCTAATACCAATTCTAATGTCCTGTTCTAAAAATTCGTTATTCTTGCCTTAAATAGATATTCCATATTCACAATAATACTTGCATAATTAATTATCAAAATTAAGTTAACTTCAAACTTATAATTTTGATAAATATTAACTTTGAATTTAAAGCTTAATTCAAATTTAAAATTATTAAACTTATATTCTGCTATAATATTTCTTCCAATCTGTAGCTTCCTTATATAATTGTCTTGAAATGTTTTCTAATTCTGTCTAAAGTTTGGAGTTTTCGTCCACTAACTTGGCAAAAGAAACTAAGGGTTTTTGCACTTAAATCTCTAGTTTTTGAGGGGTTTTGTCCTCTTTTGGCTGAACCACGTTTCACATTCCACAAGGGATGAAAATCAGATATAAAATATATTTTCCATGATGATCATTTCTCCTTGCTTGGCCTCCTTTAAATAGAATTTTTCCCTGATAGATGCACCTCTTCAAGTGTCCCCTTGGTTGGAAACAAATTTAATTATATTTTTATTTTATATTAATCCTTTAAGGAAATTGCAGCAGTCTATCTTCAGCACTAAATAAATCCATTAACGAGGGGGCATTACTTGCTATACCATTCTTCTATTGCTTATTTTAATTGCTGCCCATGGTATAGTGATAAGAAGAGAAGTTCACA
>CM021108.1:84328219-84353776 GCA_007115665.2 Sequoiadendron giganteum
GAGTCGAACACATGAACTTTCAAGCAATCTTAGCATGTGGGACACTTTGATCAAGAGAGAATAGAGTGACCGTTGGGGCAACTTTATTCTGTGCTGGCGCTGTCACAAAAGGCACGTCAACATGACCATTCTACCATTTGGATTGATGAAAGCAAGCTGAAGGGAATATTGACCACAAAGCTTGAACCAGTGTATAAAATATCAAGACCACCAAATGAAACAAGAAACACATACTGCCTTGATTGTTTAATGAAACGATACAGTTCACACTTTTAAAGCTACAGAACCCTTAGCTGAATAAACTATTTCATGCCACCTTCCCTGAAAATGAACACTTCATCAAGTGAAATCCAGTGTGAGAGAAAGTATTTAGAAGGAACTCTAGGTGAAAAGTAGCTAGAAGGTTTGTGTTTGCATGTACATCCGTAAAGTATATCCACAAGGTCAACATTGAAATACTAAAATGAGAAATTCAAGAGCAGCATGTTAAGACTCAGCAAGGACTAGTGTTGATGATTATTAGCAGCCATGTGATGAATACTTCCAGGATCGAATTGATTAGAAGATAAATTTAAATATAGCTTTAGCTATTTAAATTTATATATAATTGATCTAATGCATGAAGAGGCTGACTTCATATTAAATGAAATGATTTTATAATAATTAAATATATTTATAATAAGGAGCCAACCTGTCTATGAAATCGCGCCTTCTAGAAGAGACATCCTTTCTTCTTGTGGCTGACCTCCTTGTTCAAAGGTCACGTCCTTTCCATCTTGCATGTATATATACTTGTGAAATCTCTTTCATTTGTAATCAAGTTCATTTCAAGCAAGTTCGCATTCTTAAGAGCAGAAGGAGAAGTTCGCACTTATCAGCAGATCATCATCTACAGCAGCAGGTTGATTATAAAGGAGAAACATATTGTTTGTGTTTTTGCATCTAGGAGAGGTGCTGCTGTTCATTGTATTATCCAGGCATTGTGCTTGTGCCTAAGTTGTAAGCAGATTGCTGCTCTTATTATTATCAATATATAGGAGATCTATTGGCTGAGTTTTTCTCCCTCAGGTTGGAGGGTTTTCCCAGGGTATTGGCTGTGTTCTTGTGTCAATTTTGAATTAAATTTTGTGCATATATCTGATCTTATAAAACTAACATGGTATCAGAGAGGGCTTGAAGAAAGATCACGATCAGATTTGTGTTTAATTCAGCGATACCCTTAATTTATTTCTCATCTTTATTCACCTGTATCTCTCCGTCAAGATGGTGAATGGTCTTAAAATTGAGGATAGGCTTGAGGGAGCATCAAACTTCACTTCGTGGAGATTCAGGATCATGCTCACCTTGGAGGAAAGCGAATTGGCAGAGTTTGTGGAAAGCTCAGTTCCTGAGCCTACGGAGGAGGAAGAAAAGGCTCTTTGGAAAAAAAAAGATATTAAGGCGAAGAAGATGTTAGTTGATTCCATAAAGGATCATATTGTTCCTATTGTCTCTAAGTTAAGGATTGCGAGAGAGATGTTCAAAACCCTAGAGGAGATGTACGAGATCAACAACACCAGCCAGGCTCTTGCACTGAAGCAACAACTTCATCACTTGAAGATGGCGAAGGGAGAATTTGTCATTCCCTACTTCATGAAAATAACCAAATTGAGAGATCAACTCTCGTCTATTGGGCATGTTGTCGATAGCAAGGATTTGACCATGTTGGCTCTTAATGGTCTTCCTTCATCTTGGGAGTCTTATATTCAGAGAATCAGAGCAAGATCGAAACTTCCCAAGTTTAATCAGTTGAGGGCAGACTGTATTCAAGAAGAGTCTAGGTTAGCTGCAAGAGGTATTGGGCAAAGCTCCATTAATGAGGACATTCATGTTCTTGCCAACCAATCCTCCAAGAAGAAAGGGAAAGATGGGAAGAAAGGTTATTTCAAGAGAAATAGAGATAAATGAGTTGATGGTGGCCCCGCATTCAAGAAGAAGAGGGACCTCTCCAAGGTCCAATGTTTTCGATGTGACAAGTATGGTCACTTTGTAAAGGAATGTCCTTCCAGGCCTAGGTAGCAAGCCGCCATTGCAAATGTTGATGAAGCCTCCATGCAGAAGGATACAAGTGAATACCTATTCTATTCAGCCTTGTCAAGCAATGTATCTACCAACACCAACACTTGGTTGATTGATAGTAGTGCCTCTCGCCACATCACCAGATTTAGGGAGCATCTATCTGATTTGGTGAAGAAAGATTCTAGCGAACAAGTTATTATTGGAGATGATGCTAGTTACTCGGTTAAGGGAGTTGGGACCTCATCTCTTCACTTGGATTATGGTGATTCCTTACGGTTGGATGATGTGCTATTTGTCCCAGGTATTAAGAGAAACCTTGTTTCCATCTCAACTTTGGAAGACAAGGGTTATCAAGTTGCTTTTTTGGAAGTCAAAGTTCTTATATGGGCAAAGAACTCCAACATCAAGACTACTCGGGTGATTGGAGTGAGACATGGGTGTCTCTACAGGCTATGCACTCGCCCCATTCAGGCTCTAGTGCATGACTCCTCAAGTTTGTGTGACCTTTGGCATCGAAGATTGGCTCACCTTCACTTTCGAGCACTACCTATTATGGAGAAGATGGTGACTAGCCTTCCTACATTCAACCAGAAGCATGAAGGAACCTGCAAAGGTTGCGCTTTGGGTAAGAATACAAAAGGTCCATTCCATAGTAGTGAAAGTAGATCCAAATGTGTTTTAGATCTTATTCATTATGATTTATGTGGTCCAATGTCGGTTGCATCTTCGAGTAGTTTCTTGTATTACATTATCTTTATTGATGACTACTCTAGAAAGACTTGGATTTATTTCTTGAAATCTAAAGAATCTGAGGAGATATTAGAGAGATTCAAAGAGTTCAAAGCTCAGGTGGAGAATTTGTCCGAAAAGAAGATCAAGGTCTTGAGATCCGATAATAGAGGAGAGTACACTTCTATTGTCTTCCGAAACTTTTGCATTGAAGCAGGGATTAAGAGGGAGTTCAATGTTCCTTATAATCCTCAACAAAACGGTGTTGCGGAGAGAAAGAAGAGATCTATAGTGGAAGCAGTCAAAGCCATGATTCATGACCAAGACTTGCAAATCTCTCTTTGGGCTGAAGCATCTAGGACTGTTATCTATGTTCAGAATAGAAGTCCTCACAGAATCTTGGAGAATATAACTCCTGAAGAAGCATTCTCTAGGATAAAACCTGAAGTAAGTCATTTGAGAATCTTTGGGTGTCTAGTGTATGTTCATATACCGAAGGAAAAAAGGACAAAGTTGGAACCTTTTGGCAAGAAGGGAATTTCGGTAGGCTATAGTGAGACATCAAAAGCCTACAGAATCTACGTTCTGGGTCAAAAGACTATTGAGATCAGTAGAGATGTCACATTTGAGGAGGATGTTGCATTTAGAAGATCCAAGGGCACTCATATGGAGATCGATGAAGAAGAACCTCCTCACGATATTGAAGTTGACCATGTTCTTGAGAATCAGAGGGAGGTTCCAAAACCTAAAGAAGATGATGATCCAGCTGAGCCCTTGGAACCTACTAATGGGCCTACAGATATTGTGATTGGAAGGAAGAGACCTCTTTGGGCCAAGAAAATAATGCAGGAGGCAGAAATTTTTGCAGCCCCAAGAGGAATCTTCAGAGAAAGTAAGAGACCTAATAAGTTCTTCAGTTATGTAGCCTTGATGAGTCAGATTATTGAGTCAGAGCCTTCCAGTGTTCAGGAAGATTCTAGTCAACAAGTTTGGAAAGATGCTATGACTGAAGAGTATCAATCCATACTTAAGAATGATGTTTGGGACATTGTTCCTAGACCCGAAGGCAAATCTGTGGTGTCTTCTAAATGGTTCTTCAAAATCAAGCATGCGCCTGATGGGAGCATTGAGAAGTACAAGGCCAGATTCGTGGCTAGAGGGTTCTCACAAAAAGAGGGAGTTGACTATGAAGAAACATTTGCTCCAATAGCTCGTTATACTTTTGTCAGGACCATTATTGCTATTGATGCATCTAAAGGATGGAAGATTCACCAAATGGATGTAAAGACAGCCTTTCTGAATGGTGTGATAGAGGAAGAGGTTTACATTGAGCAACCCGATGGATTTGAGGTACATGGGAAGGAGTCTCATGTTTGCAAGCTGAAAAAGGCCTTGTATGGTCTTAAGCAGGCTCCTCGTGCTTGGTACGAAAGGATTGATCGTTACCTATTGAGTTTGGGTTTCTCAAAGAATGATGCAAATTCTAACCTCTACTTCAAGGTAATAAATGGTGAAGCATTGATTTTGGTTCTGTATGTTGATGATTTGATTATCACTGGAGAAGAACACCTCATTCTCAAATGTAAGAAGGAGTTAGCTTCTGAGTTTGAAATGAAAAATCTTGGTCTCATGAATTACTTTCTTGGCTTAGAAGTTTGGCAAAAGCCAGATGAGATGATTCTAAGTCAAGGCAAGTATACCATTGACATTTTGAAGAGGTTTGGTATGATTGATTGCAAACCTATGTCTACACCTATGGAGACCAACTTACAGAAGTTGAAGGAGGCTGCAGCTAGTTCAGAACTGGTGGATCCCACGATGTACAGGCAGCTGATCGGTTCATTGATGTATCTAGTTAACACTAGACCAAATATTTGCTATGCAGTGAGTGCACTTAGTCAGTTCATGTGTGAACCAAGACAGATACATCTTGTTGCAGCTAAACATATTCTGAGATACTTGTGTGGCACAGTTGGATATGGATTGAGATATTCTACAAGTGTGGATTTGGGCGGCTGCATGGTTTTCTTGATGCAGTTAGGCGAGAGTGGCTGATAGTCCGGAAGAGTACCTCGATTGTTGCTTTAGTTTAGGTTTTGCTATGATATCCACAGTCACGAAGCAGGAGTCTTGATAGCATTAAATTTTCTTGGTACATTATGCCAACATACATGGCAAGTGGTGAAACAATATGGTTTAGTAGCTCCTTGCGGATTGTTGGACAATCAATGGAGCCTAGTATCATTCATTGTGCTTAGAGAGTTGTATAAACTTTTGTCAATCCCTTGTTTCAGGGAACAACATGTTGAGATCAAATACCATTATATAGAGATATGATGGTCAGGTGTCTCTTAATGAGTTCTTCTTTGTGAGAGAAGTTCAAGGTGAAATCCCTTGTTAATGACTTCTTCTCTGTAAGAGAAACTCGAGGTGAAATCCCTTGATTCCACCCTCTGGGAGAGCCATGGTGGATGTCATGTGTGTGACTCCATGACAGCATCACGTGAGGGAGTCCGTGATGATCCTTCTTGTACTTGTGTTTCACCCTCTGGGAGAGCCATGGTGAAAGTCACGATGAGGTGACAACATCACATTGAGTGATGAGCACTTGTATATACCATATATGGAGGTAGCCATAATGGTTGATATCACGATGAGGTGATATGCTTTCACAATGAGGTGATAAGCTCTTTTCTTACATGAAGGAAGTCATGTTGATTAACATCACTATGAGGTGATATGTCTTACACAGGTGGAAGTATTCCTCCCTAGCTGAGAGGGAGTGTCGATGATTATTAGCAGCCACGTGATGAATACTTCCAGGATCGAATTGATTAGAAGATAAATTTAAATATAGCTTTAGCTATTTAAATTTATATATAATTGATCTAATGCATGAAGAGGCCAACTTCATATTAAATGAAATGATTTTATAATAATTAAATATATTTATAATAAGGAGCCGACCTGTCTAGGAAATTGCGCCTTCTAGAAGAGACGTCCTTTCTTTTTGTGGCTGACCTCCTTGTTGAAAGGTCACGTCCTTTCCATCTTGCATGTATATATACTTGTGAAATCTCTTTCATTTGTAATCAAGTTCATTTCAAGCAAGTTCGCATTCTTAAGAGCAGAAGGAGAAGTTCGCACTTATCAGCAGATCATCATCTACAGCAGCAGGTCGATTATAAAGGAGAAACATATTGTTTGTGTTTTTACATCTAGGAGAGGTGCTGCTGTTCATTGTATTATTCAGGCATTGTGCTTGTGCCTAAGTTGTAAGCAGATTGCTGCTCTTATTATTATCAATATATAGGAGATATATTGGCTGGGTTTTTCTCCCTCAGGTTGGAGGGTTTTCCCAGGGTATTGGCTGTGTTCTTGTGTCAATTTTGAATTAATTTCTGTGCATATATCTGATCTTATAAAACTAACAACTAGTGGATCCAAGTCTAAATCGGGCTCAGCAAGTCTGTAGACTTGACTCGCCTGAATCTGCCAAAAACACAGAAAATCAACTTAAAATTTTCCAAAAAACCATTAAAAACATATTGTATATTTTTTTTTAATCGCTGAGTTTCAGTTGAGTTTTTCCACCAAGTCCAAGTCTGAGTCAAAAAAACAGCTTGCCTTTGCCAAGTCCAAGTCTCAACAACATGATCAAGAGTAAAACCTGGTCCAAACAGTAAGTTAAGTTGACCCTTGTTTTGCTAACATGTCTAAACCTTGTATGTCCTAATAATTGGCATCGCATGTTACAGTTAACAGCTTGTTATATTAACTAGTTGCTTACAAAAAAGAAGAGAGATTGATAATGAAATAATATTTTACAATCAAAGATTTGAACCATGCATTTTTTATTCTTTCTAAATTGTTGAAATCACACCTCAACAGCTAAAATCAAGGCATTTGAACTATATATTTATTCAAACCAAGACAAAGCATTATCTGCCTAAGTGCAGTTATGAGGTATATAGCACAATGGTAGGTTGGAGCAAGAGCATACTAAGCATGGACGATCCCATCCCATTGTGAGGACCAATAAAAATTCAGAGAACTGAGTAGATATAGATGAGTGTCTTAGTAAACAGGCCAGATCATTTTCAATGTAAACTTCAGTTCTCAATAGATTTATGTCACTAACATCAGAAAGACGTGAAGAAATGACAAGATCTATGTCAATAACATCAGAAAGATGTGAAAAAATGACAAGATAACACATGAGGCTGGTCCAACTGAAGTACTACAGAAGTAAATCAAGAAAAAGAATTATTTAAATACATCTAGCATTTTTGCATTTTATGTCTCAATTAAACATACTGCAATTTTTCAATGAGATCGATCATAGAACATGAAAACTTTGTTTTTAAAGTCAATACATGCAGCTCAATAAATGGGACAAATCAAATTTATAAAATATGTACTAACCTAATTTGGTTCCAACAAGGATTATCGGAACTCCAGGGGCATAATGCCTCAGCTCAGGAATCCACTATGTGATCATCAAATCACCTCTGTAAGTAACTCAAAGCAGAACCAAAGGTAGCATATACACTGTGACCAACCTTATTGAGAATGACACAGAAAAACATAGAAAGCAAACCTTTTTGGATACATTCTCATAACTAGCCCTACTGATGAGCGAAAATGCCAAAAGAAAAACATCAGCTCCCCTGTAGCTCAAGGGTCTCAATCTATTGTAATCTTCTTGACCTGATCAAGCAAACATACAAAAAATAAGAGGCATCCATCACAGACAAATGAGTCCAGGTAAATTACAATAACTATAACTCAGATACACTGAACAATAGCAGTAACATCAAAACCCATTAAGGTGGATTTTTGTGCACAAGTCATCAAATATTTTAGATATGTCTGTCTCCTGCTAATATGTCTCTCCTCTTTTGCAGCTAAGATGCATCTAAGACTCCACCCCACTTAACAATTACCCAAAAAAACCAAGTAGTAAGATAAGAAAGCCTTTTTTCTCCACAAAGAATTATACATTCATGTTGATGCGGAAAGGCGTGCTAAAATATACAGGCAAATACCTAAAGGACGGAACCAAAAGACGGATTTACCAACTGACAATATTAAAAGCCTTGCTTTCTTCAAAGAAAATTCATTCAGGCTGGGGGAGGGGGGACTGGGGTAGGGGGATATAATATTTCATATAAGGATAACTGGCTCAATCTATCAATCCAATGGTGGAAATTGACAGATGGGCTAACTAAATAATAAGATCAGAAAGCTCTGTTTTCTGCAAAGGAAATTTGACATTCGTGTGGCTGGGTTAGGATAGGGGTGTCATATTTCATATCTAGTAAGTGACTCGATCTATTAATCAAATGGTGGGAACCAACGGATAGGTTTGTATTAAGGTTAGAAGGCACTGTTTTCCCAAAAAGAAATTATGAATTCACATGTGTGCTTGGGAGGAGAAGTGCCATCACAACTATCTTATCAATGGTGAGCATATGCATATGCAGCCAGCCTGACAGATGGGTGCTGGACCTTTCTCCATTTGGTTAACATTTCTATTGCCCCATGATAGTTTCAATGCGGTTAAACAATTTATAAAGTTATTTTGCAACTTGTTGTCTTTTAAATGGCACCTAATATTTCTGAGCAGCAGCTTTTACACCATATATATGAACTTTAACAGGTCTAAACCCTATGCTAAACATTCTAAAACTCTGCCAGGCACGTTGTTGACAAAAATCTCTCAACCCCACTTCATGAGACTATTTGTTATTCATACACCCCTGTATCCTGTTTCAAAATGGCATCCCACTTCCAACAACAAAATCAAATTTTAACAGAATAACAAACAGAATCAGAGGCAAAGTAAACTATTATGACCATCATTATTATTAAAGCCTGAGGGATGCAACCCTGGGTTTATCAAAATAACTACATTAACAACGGCAATAGGAGTTCATTACCAAAAATTTAACCAGGTAAACATAATTAAGAAACAATGCAATTATCCTGTAATATGATGAAATTGTCCTCATGTGAAAAATTTAGATCCATAATTCAACAGCACCAATAATTTCAACAACTGCAGTTCCCTATGAAGTTGCTCAATGGCAGTTATTCCCTGTCAACAGATACTAACAAACAAATAAATTTCAACAATAACAAATGTAGCGTGTGGGATACACCCCTGGATTTAACAAATTAACCACACAAACTCCAGCAATTAGACTTCATAACCTAAAATTTAAATGTGGATAAATATAATTAAGAAACAAAAAATCAGTTATCCACAAATGTTATAAAAAACTAAAAAGTATTCATGGGTAAACCTTAGATCCACAATTCAACAGCATGAAAATTTTCAACAACTAGAGGTCATATGAAGTTTCCCATTGAAAATTCTTCCCTGTAAACATAATTTACCAAACCAAAAAATTTCAACAATATATTCCCTGTAAACATAATTTAACAAGCAAATAAATTTCAATTACAAGTAGTGTTGAATGGGAGGAGCTGAAGAGGTAAAAGCAAGTGGGCTTTCAAAATTGAGCATAATAAAGTGTTAAAATTGGGTAAAAATATATGTAATCCAACAGGCTAACTGCCCGTTGGAAATCCTGAGTGACTTTGAGTAAAGACATACCCTCAGTACATGGCATGCAGGACAAAGGTTGACCCAAAAGTGAAAATTTACCCATTCAAAAATATATAATTTCTAACAACAACAAAAAAGTATACAAATATAGCAAAAGTTGCCCCAAAAGGGAGAATTCTCCCAGTCAAAAATATAAAATTTCTAACAAGAACAAAACTAAACAAATATGGCAAAGGTTGCCTCAAAAGTGAGAACTTACCCAATCAAAAATATAGAATTTCTAACAACAGCCAAATTAAAGAAATATAACAAAGCTTGCCCCAGAAGGAAGAATTTATCCAATCAAAATTATGAAATTTCTAACAAAAGTAAACATATTTAACAAAATATAAAATAGAATTAAAGGCCGGGCTTATGAATAGTATTACCTGCAGTATCCCAGAGGCCGAGGTTAACCGAAGTGCCGTCCACGACCACATTTGCACTAAAGTTATCGAACACAGTGGGCACGTAATCCTACCATCCACCTTACACATTACAGAATCAATATACCAAACATTCAACTAAAATCAAACTAAATTAACTCGATTTAACCAAAAACTTATGTATACTCTTTTTTATTAGAAAGGACAGATAGAGACACTGAATAATGCGTTCTTCAATTAAATTAACCTAATTCAGAATTTCAGTCAAAAGGAACATGAAATACTTACAGTGGGGAAAGTATTGCTGGTGTAAGAGATGAGCAAACAGGTTTTGCCCACTGCGCCATCTCCAACTGTCACACATTTTATAAATCTAGATGTGCTCATTATTATTCTTGTTATACTCCTGTCTTATGGTTCATGTCACAAACCAAATGCTTTTGTTACCTTGCCTAAATTACATATTTGAGCGATTGCATGGCATGATTTTGTCGATAATGGTGGAGGGAGGGAAGGAGGTTGAAAAAGATGTATGGTGTTGATGACTGCGGTGGGAGTAGAGTAGGTGTATAGTAGTTAGCAAAGCTTCCAAAGTCTATAGGACTGAATGCTTTGAAAATCTTTTCCTTCCTTTTCTATGTGAGGTGGGGGGCCAAGGAAAAGTGTTAAAAAGAGTGAGTGGCCTTGACCCACACATGTGATGATTTTTATTGATGTGCCCTGGTTGAAAATTTCATACCTATGTGATGTTATTCATGACAAAATGCCTCCTTTTAGTTTCAGTCCTTATCTAAAGATTCTAATGGAGCCTTTTAACAAATGGTTTCGTTGGCATTTGTGATGATGACCACCACCGATTTCAAAATCTTTTAGATTAAAATAATGGGTAGAATCTAACAAAAATGTGTAGATAATTTAATTTGTTTTTAGTTTTTTTGGATTATAATTGTGTTTCATATTTTTGTATTATAATGGTGAAATTTGTATTCTTATGTCATTTTTTATTTATTTAGTCTTGTATTATTTTCAAGAGAGTGTCTTGATATATACATATAGTGACAAATGGCATAATTTTGTACAAAGTTAGGTCTTTTATTTTATACCATTCATAGACTATCCATCTACCTAGTTACACATATTTATATACATCTATTATCCATCCCTTTCGCATATTCACACACCTTTATATAGTTTTTCATATTCACTTGTTTATCACAACTCTACTTGCACATCATTTCTATGCACACTTATCCACCAAGACCTATCCCTTTTTTATCTTAGGACTAGTTTGCATTTGTGGACTCATTCCACCAAAAAAATATTTTTTAAACCTAAATGTGATCAACTTCACATCCTTACCCTTCTTACCTAGAGTTGACTAAACACATGCTTGCATGATATGTTGTTATGCGCTTGTATTTCAAGGTGTGTAATGTACTCATTATAATCATTAAAGATTAGGGAGAAATTGTTTGTTTTACACACTTTAATTGGTACTCTAAAGGGAAACTAATTTTACACAAACATTTTAGGGGCATGTGAATGACTAGAGGTTGTTATTTTTACTATTCATATGCACATGTGAGAATTGGCTCAAAAAATGTTCCCTTGTGACATATGAGTAGCCCAAAAATGGTATTTATAAATATTGCTAGTCTACTAATATTAGGAAGCACAAAGGAAAACAAGATACATCAAGTAAAGTCAACAAGAACAGGTTGTTGATCATATAACACAAGATCATGAGTTTAGAACTAATTCTATTGGGATAAAGGTGTCATCAACCTTGTAAATATCATGTAATTAATTACTCCTAATATTGTTTGTAATTCACTCATAAGGGATTGAAGGTTTCACTGACAGTGGTAATTAAGTTTTATTGGCCTCATTAATTGTTGTTTTACTAGCAAGGAGTTACTATGTTACTTTTACTGGATAATTGTCACGGTAATGGTGAAATGGTTAATATGGAGATTTTAGGTGTCCACCTTGGGAATATGACATTATGAGATGTTATGGAAACTGTCATAAGTTGTAAGAGCATCTATGACAGCTATGACACCTTTCATAAGATTCTATGATGACTATGACAGCATCTATGATGGTATCTTTGCTATCTTGGTCCCTAGGCACCCATCCATGAAAGATACATTATGACAGTTGTAAGAGAATTTGTAAGAGGTCATTATGAGTTACAATTGATGATTTCAAGGTGGTGGCATGATGTTTATCCAATTTGGATGCCATTCTTCATGGGTTACATTATTCTATATAACAGGTGCTTGAAAGTGGAGATGGCAACATGAGTTTTCTTCAAGTTTTATTTGCAAGGGTTATGTTGTTGGATTGAAGGCTGGAGAGGAGTTAGAGTGGATGTATTATAATCATATTTTGTTGATAATACAAGCTATTCATCTCTTCTTTTGTGGATTTTTTTCTCGAAAAGGTTTCTTCACATTAGACATTGTATTTGGTGTTTAGTTTTTTGTTCTATGCTTTCATTGTTATTGTTGATTTAAACTCTATATGGTAAACATTGTTAGATCTAATTTATAGTTGATTTAAGCTTCTATTGTTGTTATTCACCTTTTTTTTCTAACATTTGGTATTAGAGCCTAGCCAGTTTTGTGTCTTGGGTGGTAGAATAGAGGTTTTTTGAGCTATAGTGGGAGTTTGGTTGATCTATTTTTTGTAGCTTTTTATGTTGAAACTATGGCTGCAAATTCTTCACGTTTGGACATAGAAAAATTTAATGAAGTGGGATATGAGTTGTGGAAGCTGAAAATGGAGGATCTCCTTGAAGAACAAGATCAATGGGTGGTTGTAACAAATGAAAAGAAACCCGAAAAAAAGAATGATGAAGATTGGGAGAAGATGGATAAGAAGGCATGTGGTACTATTAGATTGTTTCTTGTTAATTATGTTCTCCTTAATGTGTCAAAGGAAAATACTGTGCATGCTTTTTGGAACTGGGGTGAGATCTACAAAGCAAAAAGTTTGGTAAATAAACTCTACTTCAAACAAAAGTTGTTTTCTCTTAAGATGAAGGAAGGTGAATCAATAGTCAAGAATTTAAATTCATTTAATTTGATTTTAAATCAAATAGCCTCTATAGATGTCAATGTTGAAGAGGAAGATAAATGCATTATGCTTGTTTGTTTTTAACCTGACTCGTGGGATAATTTTGTTCTTGCTATCATTGCTAACCTTGAAGATCTAAAGATGGATGCCCTTGTAGCAACTTTGTTATCTCAAGAAATGAGGAAAAAGACTATGGATTGTTCGAGTGATTCTCTCAATGTCGAGGGAAGGCCTAAAGAAGGATGGTCTAAAGGAGATAAGAATGGGCATAAGGACAAGTCTAAGGGTAGATCTAAAACTCCTAGGAAGAAGAACAAAGTGAAATGTTAGAACTATTGAAAAAGAGGAAATGTGAAGAAGGAATGTAGAAATCCAAAGAAACAAATTGATTCCTCCACAAAGAAATCCTCAAACTCGGGTAATGAAGCTTTGGTTTCTTCTCTTCATATTATGACTCATGAACATTGGTTAATTGATTCAAGATGCTCATATCATATGACTCCTCATAAGGAGTGGTTTTCCACATATAAAAAACATGATGGAGGTGAATTCTACCTCGATGATAAATCTTCATATCCTATGTCCAGAAGGGGTAAGATTCAATTGTGTTACAGTGATGGGAGGTTAAAAACCCTCTCTAATGTTTTGCATATCCCATGATTAGCAAGAAATTTGATTGTGGTTTCTAAGTTGAATGATTCAGGATTATATGTAACATTTGATAAGCATGGTTGTAGATTGGTAAGAGGAGATTTGGTGATAGCAAAAGGGACAAGGAAGGGGACTCTATTTAGGCTTGAAGTCATTATTGTTGTTAACTCTACCAATGTAACCAAAACATTTGAAAATACTTGTATGTTGTAGTACCATAGATTGGGCCACATTAGTGAGACTAGTTTAAAAACCATTTTGAATAAAAATTTGTTATACGATTTTGTTGAACACCTAGAATACTAACAGGGGGGGTGAATCGGTATTCTCTTAAACCATTCAAAAATTAAACATCCAATCACTAATGCATATTCAACTGTAGTAAGAAAAGAAAGCATGAAACGTCCACAATATCACATAACACATGAACACCAAGATTTTTACGTGGAAAAACAAAAAGGAGAAAAACCACGGTGAGGGTTAGCTCACAATATATTATAACCGGTTATAGTATATTATAGAAATGCTCACTGTACGTGGACTCATTGTCCAAGTGGACTCGTTGTCCACAAAGAAAAATATAGAAGAAAGATGGTGGCTCATAGTCTATTTTGAATTGTACAAATGCATCTACAATATGCAAGAATACAGTTCCAATGAAGCACAATAATAATCTTCGCACTAATTATGATTCAACACTCTATAATGCTCTTCATTTGCACAACTTAGATCTTCCACAACACAATTTGTACTACTTTGATAAAATTTGCATCACATAAAATATATGTCACATTCCTTACTCCAAAACACAGAAAAACAATCTAGCATATATATCCATATCAAGTATAACATCAATTAGGTCAGCCTAATTAGATGTAATACCCAAAATGTAACTTGTCAGCTCCAAAACACTTCATCCATATTACATGCCACAATTCAAAATTCAAAAATCCTTAAGATAGGTCAACATGTACCTATAATAGATCCCACATTAGATAAAATACTTATTCATCATTCGCACAACCTCAAACGTGTTAGGTTGGCTCCAAATAAGACCTAAAAGCAAAAACCTTCATCCGTGTATCCACATCTTGACACGTGGACCCCAAAACTTGATACCATCTGGAATTCAAGCTTAGCTAACATCTGGGAACTTATCTTCAATACTGCAAGTCCAAAAACTTATTCGCGAAGAAGCGTAGAATCTCCCACACAAACATATTGTATAAAAAGTGATTGTAACATGCCAGGCCAAACTTTGTTACTCTTATCTCTCAAACTGTATGTCCAATCAAGATGAAATATTGGATTTAGATACATCTAACATCCATCAAATTAATCCTTTTTATTGAGCTGGAATGGTCCATTTGTTCACCCCCTACCTTGTGAAAGTTGGAACCAAGTACCTCCCATTATCTGTTGGTGCTTATGGAAAGAGAGAAACAACAAGATTTTCAAGAACATTGAGAGAGGTGTTTGAAGGAGATCTTTGGTATTGGTTCTTGGATCATTAAGGAAAACATTTCTCTCTTCAAAGGGATAAATCTGATTAAAGGACCTTTTGAGAGAGAAATTTTAATGGCTAGGGCTTGGCATCAAAAATTGGATGCAAGCTCCTATGACAACTCTAGATCTCTAGCCAAAAGTAACACTATATGGAAGCCTCTGAATAGAGTTTGGTTTAAACTTAACTTTGACAGGGCAGCCAAAGGCAACCCGAGTAGAGCTAGCATAGGGGGAGTTATCAGAGATTTCAAAGGAAATTTTGTGGTTGGTTATGTTGGGGGAATTGGCTTCCAATCTTTTAAGATTGTGGAAGCCCGTGCGCTGCTCAAGGGCTTACAAATTGTTGCTTCTATATTGAAAACCTTCACATTGAAGGTGACTCTAAGTTTATTATTGATGCTATTAATTTTGGTATATTATTGGGGTAGAGCACTGAGGACATCCATTTAGACATAAGGCTTTTTGTGTCTAAGTTAAATTTAAAGAATAGTACCCAGTTTACAGGGAGGGAAATCATGTGGCTGATGCCTTAGCCAAATTTGGTACACATTGGAATTGCTCTAAGTGTTGGCACAATTTGAGGAACCTACCCCCAGGTATTCAAGGTCTAATCTTGAAAGAACAAAGCCCTTAATCTATGATGATAACTAAACATGTGATTTTTGGGGTTTTATGGGGGGTCCACATGCTTGTTGATTGCTATGAGATCGGGTGCTAATGCTAAGGTGACCTACAAGTGGAAGAAATTGAAAAATGAGGTGATTCTCATCTCTAGAGAAAAGGGCATCGTGAGGAAGTTTGGTGGGTACCTTGTGATCAAGGCCAAGCAGGACCATACCTTACGTTATCTCCTTCTAGGGATTGTGCTAAGCCATTGTAATTTCACAAAATCCTTTGTTTTAAATACTGATGTGACCTTTCATTATGAGGAAATGCTCCTTTTTGGCCCTATCCTTTCCACTATTTTGTCTCCTCTTCTAAAGGTCGAGCTCCTTGTTATTACTAAATTTAGCCCCACAACCATCCTACCTAGATTTTTGTGTAAGAACAATGTGGCTGGCAAACCTTACTTTCCCATCATGTCTTGCTTACCTAGCCGCAAACATTTGAAAGCTCCCATTAATGATACTGCAAAGATTGTGTTATGTGATTTGCCTCCTCATGCGTGTGTCCTACACTTTGTTTTGGTTAACCAACACTGCTCTGTTCGGCTAAAAATCCTAAGTGTCCGGATGATTTTTTTCTTAAACATTCTCTCTAACCTTTTACTCTCACTGGTTCTCTGGATTTTCCTTGCACAGAGTGGCATCATGGGTGGTGATCGTGTGTGAACTGAACCTGATAATTGTGGAAAATTCCATAAAGACTCACTGGTGTGGTATATTTGTGTCGAAGGCGATTTGGCTCCCCTAATGGAGAGCCTGGTGGGTCACAACCTCAATTTATCTACGATATTTTCCAACTCTTGGAATGACAAAAGAGTGACTCTGGGTGGGATTTCCTTCGAAGTAAACGAAGAGGTGATTGTGCAAGCGACAGGGCTGCAAAGCATTGGTAAAAAGTATTTGGTCAGCACACCAAGACCCAGGATAATGATAGCATGAATGTGTTTTTCGTGAGGAATGAGAAGTCAGTATGTAACCAGTCAGGATTTGAGAGAGAGGCCCTTCCATAGCCATGGGAATAAGTCTGCTTGGCACTCATGAAGTACGTGACTCTTGAAGTTATATACAAAAAAAAATTCTTCTACCGTTTCCCTCTATTAAATCACCTTAGGCATAAAATTTTGTTAAGCTTTCCTTTCTTCCTGCTTAAGGACTTAGAGAGCTTTGTTGAAAAATGCATTGAAGCCACTAGCCTTAACCTTGATGATACCCCTCCCCTGTTGTTGCACCAAGGTCTCATTATGAGACTCTACCATTTCCATTTTGTGTTATGCATGCCCAAACCTATATTTGTTGTCCATATTGAGGAAATTGAACCGCTTATTGTGGCAACATTTCCCCAACCAATGTAATGTCCCCTTCTCAAACTTGATCGTGCATATGACCGTTGGCCTTTTTTCTGGAAACCCGAAGGCTAGTCGAAAGGTTAAATTAGGGTTTCCTATTTTTGAGAAGGTCTTGGCTCAGAGATGGTGGATTCAATGGCGGATTCCTTCTGGGTTTTCAGAGGGCTTCGCAGCAGTATGTTCATCTCGGCATTCAGAGCACTTTTTGGAATTTACTATTTTTAGTAAATTCTATTTTTGGCAGCTTTCCAGTTGAGTTCAGCTCGGTTGACTTCCTGCTTCAGTTTGGTCAGATGTTGGCTCAGTATTGGCTTCAGGGCACCTCCGGAGGGATAAGCTAAGTCATCTAATTAAAAGTCACGTTTAAATATTATATTTTAATGTTGACCATGGGCCTAGATTAATGACTTAAAGATGTTTTAAAAAGGGGGTCTTTGAGGGTGGCGCCCTCATTAAAAGATTATTTTAATTATTGCAAAGTCAAAGCAAGGTTATGAAGGGCGAATTTATCAAGCATGATGTTTATTTAAAATATCAAATCAAAGCCATAAAGGAGTACGCCCTCTTGAGGAGATGAGAGGTTTTGACCTAAAAGCTGATTTTAGGGTTTTGCGAAGTCAAACGAAAATTATAAAGAGGAGTCTTGTGCATCATTTTGGGCATCTTATGTTTGGAATATTGTTATGTTGCCGAAATGGTGTTGGATTGCTTCGAGGAATGAATGCCTCCTAGCCTTGGCTCGACTTCTTGCTTGAAAGACGACAACTAGTGGAGAGTTAGATTGTAGTTGAGTGAGATTTGTAGTGAGATTTTGCATTGTAGAAGTTGTTTTGCATTTGTAGTTCGGTTTCTTGCATTTTAATCAAAATCTGGAGTTGCTGATTTTTGTATTGCAGATTGAAGTTTATACTCATAAGTCTTTGGGCGAATTTATTTTGGTTCTGGGTAGTTTACCCATGCATTTGCTAGCCTTGGGCGCCCCTCTATGCCAAGTTGCAGATTTTTTAGAGGTGTCTTGGATTTTATCTTGTTGGTAGAACATTTCTTGAGCCTGTACCATTCTGTTTTGCCTGGCAAGTGATTAGAAAAAAAAATACTTCAATTTTTCAATTGTTTCTTTGTCTAGTCTTCATCGTCATCAACCTAGCTTTCGTTTGCATCAAGTCTCATGCCATTCTGGCAAGTATTGAGTGAGTTGTGAGCATTTTAGTGGATTCTAGGGTTGCTGGTTATGCATATTAAGTTGTTGTTCTGTCATATCAACTTGCGTAAAGTCTATCTTTTGAGTTGGGTTTGGGTTGAAAGTCTTTGTGATCATTGAGGAGACATTATACTATATTGCAGCATGGTTAGACTTTCTTATTCGATGTATTTGACAAGCAAATCTCTAATTATTGTAAGCTGAACAGTAGTACTGTCAGCATTTCTCTTAATCTTACTTTACATTCTGAAGCTGCATTGTATTTCTGTATATCTCCGCCATATGGTCGCCTCATTTCCACTCTGGAATTGGGTAGCACATACTTGGTGTTGAGTTTACTTTCAGCATAGTTAGCATCTCCGTCATATGGTAGCTCCCATTCCATCTTGGTTTGGAAAGCACATTCTTGATGTTGAGTTCCTTTCTGTATTTAGAGAAGAAGATCCTCTGACCATATGCTCGCCATCATCGGCGCCATCCTTGGTTAGAGTTGCTTTTTGCATAAGCAGTTTAATTCAGATCCTCTGACCAATGCTCACACCTTGCCCACATCGGGATCCTGGTGTACATTCTGGTTAGAGTTGCTTTCTGCACGTTTTGGTTTATCTTCTAACCTTAACGGGTGCTTTGTTTGAAATCTGTTAATTGAAAAAATAAAATAAAAAATTGGCTTGGTATATTTCAACCAAGTCCAAAGGTCCCATCCAAAAAACCCACATGGTTGTTGCAAAATACTCACAAACCTAAACCTACTACTAAAAAGCTTAAAGGAAATACAGGAAATGCCCAGGCTAGTGATGCGGCTAGTATTTGTGATCTCAAGTCGACCCCTGCCAAGCCTACTGTCAAACCCACCCCGAAGAAGAAAAGCAAAGAGGACATGATGGGTTTGAAGGAGCCTTCGGCGAAGGAAAGAAAAGGTCAAAATGTGGTGGGTAAGGACTCTAAAGGAGACACATTGGTTGTGGTGACGATTGTGACGGGTGGTGAGACTATCATCACAAGGTCTAGTAGATTGGCTAAGAACAACAACAAAAAGCAGGTGGTTTTGGACTTGGAGGAGGAGCGATCGAACAACAAGATTTGCAGGGATGAGAACATGTCTGGGGATGAGGAGGAGGAGTATGCTAGCGAACCCCACTCCATCCCTAATATCAGCAAAGTACAAAAAGATAACTCGACTTCCCAGTCCTCAGACCCGCTAGACAAGGAACGCGTTGATACTGTGAAGGTTGTTGATGATGGGGAGGAGTGTCGTGTGTTACAGGAGAGAATGGATAGTCTAGACAAGAAATTATGTGGCTTGACCCATTTTACTGTTAAGCTGGTTCACTTTGTTACTAGCACTTTGTTTGTCGTTATAAAGGATGAATTGCAATGGAAGAATGTTGATGAAGATCGGGAATGGGTTGGAGATGATGTTGTTGATCTCTTGTCTAAGAATTGGGAAAATGCTAGTTAGTTTTTTGTGTTTTGGTGTTTTGTCTATCTGTTGTTGATTTGCGGTTTGTGTTTGCTTTTTTGGCTTAGTTTCTATTTTTATTGGACTTCAAATTTTTGGCCCTTGTGGCCCTATGTGTTAAGGGTACAACACCCTGTAAATGTTGCTTACCTTATCAAAAACATCCATCAAATTAATGTTAGAATCGCAATGATATCTTCATTTGTGGAGTGGTGCATACCCAAAAACCGAAGCACTATAACATTGAACTAGAAAATTTGACACTTAGTCAAATTTCCACACAACTGATCTTTCCAGACCAACTCAACTTGCACAAATGACTTCCTTAACACCTCAAAAACCTGTTAGGATTACCCAAAGTGATATGTAACAATGTTTACATCAATGAAAACATTGTAATACATTGGTATGTACATTCCATGCTCATGTTACCAAGCAACATCATCAATGACAATTTCCTTGAACTTCTAACAATCTCCCCCTTTGTCATTGATGGAAACATGCCAAAAGATCTTCAAAAATACTCTCCAATACCCTCCCCCTTTGACATTAAGGGCAAAGGGCGCCTATACAAAACCATTTTGATTCTTACTAGAAATCTCCCTGAATGATGTAGTCATATATACATTTGGAAAAATAATGAATTGACTCTCCCTGAGTCATATACCAGAGCAAAAACTAAAAATTGTACTGAAAGACTTCCATATGGTCCACATATTTAAAAAGAATATGAACATAAATTCATAAAGAGATAAATAAATGAGTCAATCGGAGGTGGTTGACACCTAAAACTTCTTTAATTGATCTTCACAGGCTTGCCTTCCTTGCTCCCATTCTTGCTTAGCCTTTGCAAACAACCTTTTTTGCATTTCAAATTTTAATAGAAGTTCTCCTTCTTCCAGAGTAGCATGTACCAGATTCATCTTCTTTGCCTTATCAAAACTAAGAAGAGCTTTAGAAACAATTGTAAGTTTAGGATTGATTGGATCCCTTACCTCTCCAAACTACAAAATGATGTGCTCTTTTTGTGCCTGCAGCTAGAAGAACTTCTTGTGAATATCCTCTATGGCATTCCTTGTCACACAAGTAAGGTCAACTATTGGGCCATATGCATTGGAGGTAGCATTAATCCGAGACTCAATAGATTCCATCTCCTTTCTTATACTTTGTGTGGCTCTGGGCCATTTCATTCCATACCACAACAATGCCTTAGCCTCATATATGCACCCTTCAACATCTTTCAATAATTCTATAAAATTCTTATGTGTAATAGCACATTTTTCTATGATCTTCAACATCCTTTTGTCACTTATCCTCTTCTCGACCTCTTTCTTTGCCTCTATCTTTAGTTAAGATGCATATATTTTGAAAGAATCAATCAATAATTTGAGATTATCCATACCTAAGAGAGATGTGTCTACATTTGATCCAGGTATGATCTCATGTAATGCCTTGACTACCTCATCCATTAATTCTCTTCTCCTTTGATGTGATTCAATTATCTCTTTCCTCGCAAATGCATGAAACATATCTCCTAGTTGAAGCTTGTGGATAGGAGAGATCTTGTTTAAATCCATATTTCCTTGATTCATTGATAGTTGAAACAATCATGAGGACACAACTAGTTGGAAACTAGGTTGTACACTAAATATATTTCTTAGAGAATCATTGGAAGAGCCGAAAGATTCACCAGGAGTATTTGTAACTTCCTCAACCTTCCCCTTATCATTTGTAGTGTCAGAGTCAATTGATTTGTCTTTCTCTACATCTCCAGATGCATCCATGTTTTTTTTTTTCTTCTTCTTCATGCTCCTCTTCTTTTTATTCATCAACTTTTTCTTCTTCATGCTCCACATCATCAATTCAATCATCAACCCTATTAGTGTTCTCTTTCTCTATAATATTTTTTGTGTTTGTCAGAGGAATAAATTCAACATTTTCTATCAAAGGAGGAGTTATGACATTTTCCTATGTAATGTATTCTTTGATTATTGCCTCTTCTTCATTCTCTTTTTTCATATCCTCTACTTCTGGAGGGGTATTATCTAATGCAGCTTCATTATTTATATCCTACTCATGTTGAGCATCATCAGTTTGTACTTCTTATTCCACATTTGGTTCCAAAGAAATGGTATCATCATTTACATCTTCCTCAACCACTAAAATCAATCCTAGATTTTGCACAATCTCCTTAGCTTTATCATTGATTTCTTTTTGGATTCTCTCCATATCACTTTTGTCTTCTCCCATGAGGATCCTAACTCTTTGTTTAGTTCTAATCTCCTTACTGTATATGGCGACCAATGTGGCCTTGTCATCTTCAAAAAGTGGAGCACTAACTCTTTCCAAGGCTTCATCTTTCAGCCTTTCCTATTCTTGTATTGCCTCGTGTCTCCTTTTTAACAAAATATTCCATAACTCATTAGCAAGAATATCCTTCTTGATATTTTGCATCTCAACTTCAAGCACAATAATATACTTGATTATAGCTTCTATGATGATGGCCCTATACACCTCATTTGAATCTTTATACAAAGCACTTGTCTTTGCTAACATTTCATTATGTACAATTTTATTGAACAGTGCCTCAAGTTTCATTAGGGAGTGAGGCCTTACTGGTTTAGATTGTTTCTTTGCCTTGCTTTTTCCCAGAGTCTTCTTTACTTCCATAGTCTTTTTATTCTTTGGTGAAGCCTTCTTGGCTTCCTTCTTCTTCTCCCTTATATGAATTTTGAATGCTTCTTTCTCTTTTTCAATTTTCTCTTCGCTCTTAATTTCTATTATGTTAACCCTTCTCCTTTTGGTGCTAGCTTCACCTTGTGAAGCATCACTCTTTCTTCTTATAGCCAGTGGGGGTACATCTTCTTCCAACACTTCTTCTTCATCAACAACATTTACGCTAATATCTTTCTCTCTTGGAGATTTTTGTTCCATTCTTCTCTTTGTAGGGGTAGTAGGAGGTGTAGCAATGGTGGTTCTCTTCTTCTTTGCCCTTGTGTCATGCACAACCAAAGGGGATTTCTCCCTTATCAGAGGACTAGCAGTAGTTTTCCTCTTCTCTCTAGTAGCATGTACAGCCTCGAATGAATTTTGGATAGAGGGAGGTGTGGTAGTAGTTCTACCTAATCTTCTTGAACTCTCAGATGCTTCTCTAACACTCATATCTGCTCTAGCTCTCTCTCTAGCATAATGTACCTTCTCTTTTGAAATTCCACGTTCTTGTGCATATATATCAACCATGACATCAATGTTTTTCCCGATCTATGGATCTTTTTGTTTCATGTGAACTTTCATGGATTTTTCTTCAAAATTCCCATACCTTGGTTTTGTCTCATCCTTCAGACTCTTCAATAGAATATTTACATAGCCATTAATTTCGACCTCTATTACCTCATAACTCGATTCAAGAACCCAAACTGATCTTGGTTCCACTACCTCCATAA
This sequence comes from Sequoiadendron giganteum, assembly GCA_007115665.2. Lineage (NCBI taxonomy): Eukaryota > Viridiplantae > Streptophyta > Pinopsida > Cupressales > Cupressaceae > Sequoiadendron > Sequoiadendron giganteum. Next base: position 84,351,361 of record CM021108.1, read on the forward strand.
TGAATGATATGTGGAAACTAGGAATATGATCACTTTTGTACTTTTCCACAATTGACTTAGGAATCCTCTCTCTTTCATGTATTTTTTTTTGAAATACTATAAATAAAGCAATAAGGGCATCATCTTGTGCATTGGTGTCTCCAAGGCTCCTCATGTAGTGTGCAATTTGATGTTCAATGGGCCTTCCACTTATCTATTTTACTTTTCCAATTATAGGAACCTTCTTCAAAAATTAAAAGAGTAAGCACATTACCAAAGTACCATACTTAAACACATATTTCTTCTTTTTGATCTCCTTTAGATTTTCCATCAATTGTTGCCTAAGAAACTCACAAAGGTCATATTTTGCACCATTCTCTACCATATAATGTGCCACATGGATTGCAGTGGTAGAAACAAAGTTGTCTCTATTTGTGAAGTAAATCTTGTAACCAGTGACCATGGCAACATACCCAACAATAGGGTTTCTAATAGGATTAATGGCAAGGGCTCTCTGATCAAATGTAGCACCAGTTTTCTCCATTACCTCTTTATTTTTAATAGATTTTAGAATTGGAACAAGTCTAGTGGACTATAAATCAGTGATCTCTCTTAGCACCTCCTTTGTAATCATGTGTGACATATTAGTTTAGACAAACTAATCATGTATTCTACTTAGAGCCATTCTAATCCACTTGTTATTATAGAATAAATTAGGTAACCATTGCCATACATCTAGTTTCTTCTCAGCTACAGTTTTATATTCTAGCTTAAGGGTGAATTCCTCACCAGTTAATTAATTTTCCCATACATCCATTATCTTACCAAGAGAATTATCATCCATTTTTTTGTGAATGTATGCCCTAATATCCTTAGTTGGTAAGATCCCATATGGAATGTGCAAGAAAGCGCCTAGCGGGTCATCTTCTATGGTTTTTGTAGGGTATCTTTTAAACTTCAGTTGTGGTTTTTCCATAACTTCTATAACCTTAGGTGTAGCCATCACAATGTAGATTCAAATTGATTTCAAATACAAAATTTTGAAAGCTAGGGCACGCAAGATTTGTAAAAATACCTTTTTAACTTGTTCATCGAACAAGGGTTTCAATGCTTTGAATCTCAAATTGCCTTAAACTCTGTGAATTCTCTTGTTTCTTCTCTACTCTTCTTTGAATACCTTTGGTGAAATGAATTTTCTTTAGAAAATTTTCTTATAACCCTTCGATCTACCAAAATTCTACAATAAATGCTTCAATTCATAAAGTTGGCAACCCTAAAACTGTATGCACAGTCAACTTCTAAAGTTGTGCAAACTTCTGTAATACCAAATTTTCTTCCAAAATATTCACCAATAGATCAAGCATGTTGATCTTCATCTCATATCCTCATGTTGTGGCATTCAGACCTCTTTTTTGGAGGGGGATAAAAGATATTCATTAAAGCTCCCCATATGCCATAGCTCTTGGCTTAGTTTTCAGAGGAAACATCTGCATTGGAGGATGGTACATATTCTCCTTGTCTTCCATATATTTCTTTTTTCTCCAAATATTTTCCATTTCCTTCTTTACTTCAACTAGATAATTTTTTTGATTGGTTCATTCCTCTTTACTGGATTATCCTTCCTTGTGTTTTTGCTTCTGCAAAACTTAGCAATATGTCTAGGTCGACTATAATTGTGACATACAACATTTTTTTGAACAGTATTCCTTCCATTCATTCTAGATTTGCATTAATTATCTTCATGTCCAAATCCATGGCATGTATAACAATAACTGTTGAAAGGTTGAAACATTCTACCATTGTTATATGCATTCATCATTTGACTTCTGCATTCACTTGCTCTATGTCCAAATTTCTTGCATGTAAAGTATCAACTAGTAAAGGATGAAACATTTTGATTCATTTTGCTTCTACATTCCATTGCTTTATGTCCAAATTTATTGCAAGAGAAACAAAAACCATTGAAACATGGGTACCTTTGAGCATTTGGTTATTTGATTGGAGGTCTTCTAGCTTCATTTCTTTGATTTTGGATCTTGCCATTGTTCTTCTTGTCTTCAGTCTTATTTGGTTCATTGATCTTCTTTTCTGCATTAGGTGTCTGATCTGCTTTTGAGCTTTCACCTTTTTCAAATCCTAAACCATCTTTGTTTTTGGATGATTTCTGACCTACAATCAACTCATTAAGCATTGTAGAGCTCATCTTGAATTTGTCTTCATGATCTCTTTCTTTCTCCAGATTCAATCTTAGGTTAACCACTTCTTGTTCAAGCCTTATGCATTCATCGAATTTTCTTTTCACCATTGCATTCAAACATTCTTCAACTCTTTTATTTTCTTCAACTTGCACTTTCAGTCTGGTGATGTTTTCATTCGCTTGTTTCAATCGCTCACTAACTTCCTTATGCCTTTCTTTGAACTTCTTAATTTTCTCTCT
>CM021108.1:84353876-84397738 GCA_007115665.2 Sequoiadendron giganteum
TTTTCAAATAGGACAAGTTAGGTTGCCAATTTCACCAAATTGGAAAGTTAGTGGGCCCACTAGCTTGCCAATTTAGTGAAATTGGAAATGTAGTGGCTTGTTTGAAAAAATGGGTCCAAGAAATGGGGTCTCTCAGTGATGTAAATCACTGGGAGACCCCATTTCTTGAAATAGGCAAGTTAGGTTACGAATTTCACTGAATTGCCAAGCTAGTGGGCCCACCGGCTTGCTAATTCAGTGAAATTGGCAATGTAGTGGCTTGTTTGAAAAAATGGGTCCAGACCCCATTTTTTGGACCCATTTTTTCAAACAAGACAAGTTAGGTTGCCAATTTAGTGAAATTGGAAATGTAGTGGTCTGTTTGAAAAAATGGGTCCAAGAAATGGGGTCTCTCGGTGATTTACATCACCGAGAGACCCCATTTTTTCAAACAGGCAAGTTAGGTTGCCAATTTCACCAAATTGCCAAGCTAGTGGGCCCACTAGCTTGCCAATTCAGTGGAATTGGCAATGTAGTGGCCTGTTTGAAAAAAAATGGGTCCAAGAAATGGGGTCTCCAGGTGATTTACATCATCGAGAGACCTCATTTCTGTTAGAATTAGGTGTTGTACACCTTGCATAATTCTTATAATGTTGGGGCCACTTTATGTTGTATGTGACATTGGGACTTAATTGTAAAATGTAACTATTTAATATTGGGGAAAAATAAAATATAATAAGTACCCAATATTAAATGTGGGGTCACATGATTTTTTGTAAGTTCATGGTTTTGGGCACATGGTTTATGTAATACCACTTGGTGGTTTTGTGGGAGGTTGCTTCTATAAAAGCAACCACAAGGGTAGTTGTTTAGGGTTGGAGAGTTTTGTTGCAGGTGGTTGAGCTTGTGCATGTGTGAGGGTTTGAAGCATGGCATGAGATGTGTGGATTCATGCTTGGTCACATGGAATGCATGGATAGCTTGTTGCTTTAGAAGTGTTCATGGAGTCTTTGAAGATGTATTGTAATGGGTTTTCATTGTTGAATAATACATGGAGTGTGGATGCTTTTGGAGGTTGGGTTTTTCCCTCTTGAGGGTTTTCCCAAGATATATCTTGTGTCATCTTTGATGGGTATGTTGTCTATTTTTTTGCATGTTGATTTTGATCATTTATGTGCATGGATCTCTATATTGGGTTATGTGGAAATTGTCATTAGATGCCTGCAAGTTTCCTAACAATTTCTTGGACCCATTTTTTGAAACAAGACAAGTTAGGTTGCCAATTTCACCAAATTGGCAAGCTAGTGGGTCCACTAGCTTGCCACTTTAGTGAAATTGGAAATGTAGTGGCCTGTTTGAAAAAATGGGTCTAAGAAATGGGGTCTCTCACCCACTAGCTTGCCAATTTAGTGAAATTGGAAATGTAGTGGCCTGTTTGAAAAAATGGGTTCAAGAAATGGGGTCTCTCGATGATGTAAATCACCGAGAGACCCCATTTCTTGGACCCATTTTTTCAAATAGGGCAAGTTAGGTTGCCAATTTCACCCTCTCTCGGGTCTCTCTCTCTCTCTCCCCTAAACCCTAATCCCTATACCCTATAAACTTAACCTTAAACCTTCAACCCAATGCCATCAACTCTATACCTAATATCCTAAACCCTAATCCCTATACCCTATAAACTTAACCTTATACCTTCAACCCTATACCTTCAACCCTACACTCTCAATCCTCATCCCTATACCCTATACCCTAAACCCTAAACATTATCCTTGAACCCTAAACCCTATAATTAAACACTAAATCCTACATTAAACCTTGTACCCTAAACCTTAAACCCTCAACCCTAAACCCAATACCCTCAACCCTATACCGAATATTCTAATCCCTAATCCCTATACTCTATACAGTTAACCCTACACCCCCAACCTTGAACACTATACCTCAACCCTACACATTCAACCCTCATCCTTATACCCTATATGCTCAACCTTATAACCTAAGCCTTGAACATCATCCCCAAACCCTATACTTAAACCCTAAACCCTAAACCCTAAACCTCAATCTGAAACCCAATTCCCTCAACCCTATACCCATTATTCTAAAGCATAATCCCTATACCCTATACACTTAGCCCTATACCCTCAACCCTATACCCATTATTCTAAACCCTAATCCATATACCCTATACACTTAGCCCTATACCCTCAACCCTATACCCATTATTCTAAAACCTAATCCCTATACCCTATACACTTAGCCCTATACTCTCAACCGTGAACACTATCCCTCAACCCTCAAGCCTCATCTCTTTACCCTACATCCTCAACCTTATACCCTAAACCATAAACATTATCCCTCAACCCTATACTTAAAAAGAAAACCCTAAAATCTGAAGTCTTAACCCTATACCTTATACCCTTAACCTTACAACCTAAACCCTAATCCCTATACCCTATACACTTAACCTCATACCCTTAACCCTGAACATTATACCTCAACCCTCAACCCTTAAACTTGTACATAAATCCTAAAACCTAAACCATCAACCCTAAACCTAATATCCTCAACCCAATACCCTCAACTATATACCCAATATCCTAAACCATAATCCATATACCCTATACACTTAACCTTATACCTCAACCCTAAACACTATCCCTCAACCCTCAACCCTCAACCCTATACCTTAAACCCTAAACCCTCATCCATCATCCCTATACCATATACCCTCAACTTTATACCTAAACCCTAAACCTTATTCCCTATAACCTCAACCCTATACCTTAAACGCTAAACCTTACACTCTCAACCCTCATAGGGGGAGAGAGAAATAGGGGGAGGGAGGGATTGGGGAGAGAGAGAGAGGTTGGGAGGGAAAGAGGAGATAAATATAAGTAGAGAGGGAAGGAGAGGTAGAGATACATGAGAGATAAAGAGTAGATAAGGAAGTATAGATGGAGGGAGAGGTATGGAGGGAGAGAGAGGGAGGTGAGAGAGAGGTGAGATAGAGAGAAATAAAGAGAGTTTTTTAGGGAGTGATAGAGGGATAGGTGAGATACAGAGAAGTAGAGAGATAGAAATAGAAGGAAGGAGGGAGGGTGGGCGAGAGAGGGGAGGAAGGGAGAGCTAAAGAGGGATATGTGAGATAAAGATAAGTAGAGAGAGAATGGTGAGATAGAGAGGAGAGAGAGAGAGGAAGAGGGTAAGGGAGGAGTGACAAAGAGTGAGAGAGAGAGAGGTAGATGGAGGGAGAGGAGAGATAGAGAGTAGATAGGGGAAAAGGTAGGGAGAGAGATATCTAGTGAGAGAGAGAGGGCTAGGGGAGATAAAGATAATTAGAGAAAGACAAAGAGGTAGAGAGAAGTAGAGAGAGAATAAGGGAGGGAGAGAATCGATATAGAGAGGTATAGAGAGAGTGGTGGGGAGTGATGCAGGAGAGGTAGGTAGAGAGGTATTAGGGAGATAGAGAGTAGAGAGGGAAGTAGAGGGAGAGGTATGGAGGGGGAGAGAGGGAGGTGAGAGAGACGTGAGATAGAGAGCAATAGAGAGAGTGTGGTAGGGAGTGATGGAGTGATATAAAACTAGAGAGGGATAGGTGAGATAGAGAGAAGTAGAGAGAGATAGAGATAGAGGGAAGGAGGGAGGGTGGGTGAGAGAGGGGAGGAAGGGAGAGGTAAAGAGGGATAGGTGAGATAAAGTTATGTAGAGAGAGAATGGTGACATATAGAGAAGTGGAGAGTTACAAAGAGGGAAAGAGAGAATGGTGAGATAAAGAGGAGAGAGTGAGAGAGAAAGAGGGTAAGGGAGGAGTGAGAGAGAGAGTGAGAGAGAGAGGTAGAGGGAGGGAGAGGAGAGATAGAGAGTAGATAGGGGAAAAGGTAGGGAGGGAGACATCTAGTGAGAGAGAGAGGGGGATAGGGGAGATAAAGATAATTAGAGAGGGAAGGAGAGGTAGAGAGAGAGTAGAGAGGGAATGAGGGAGGGAGGGAGAGAAGCAATATAGAGAGGTGTAGAGAGAATGTTAGGGAGTGATGGATGGAGAAGTAGGTAGAGAAGGATTAGGGAGGTAGAGAGTAGAGAGGGAAGGAGAGGGAGAGGTATGGATGGAGAGAGTGGGAGGTTAGATAGAGAGTAATGGAGAGAGAGTGGTAGGTTGTGATGGATGGAGAGCTAGGTAGAGAGGGAGAGGGGTAGAGAGGAGAGAGGGGATATATATATGTAGAGAGGGAGAGAGGAGATAAAGATAAGTAGAGATGGAAGGAGAGGTAGAGAGAGAGGTGAGATAGAGAGAAGTAGAGAGGGAATGAGGGAGGGAGGGAGATAGGTGTAGAGAGAGTGGTAAGGTTTGATGTATGTAGAGGTAGGTAAAGAGAGATGGGAGATAGAGAGTAGATAGGGAAGAAGAGAGGGAGAGAGAAGTATGGAGGGAGAGAGAGGGAGGTGAGAGAGAGGTTAGCTAGAGATAAATAGAGAGAGTGGAAGTGCGTGATGGAGGGAGAGGTAGGTAGGTAGAGAGAGGGGGGAGGGAGATAGAGACAAGTAGCAAGGGAAGGTGGGAGAGAGGGAGAGATAAGTGAGGTAGAGAGAATTAGAGGGAAAAGGAGAGAGAGACACAGAGAGAGAGTCAGAAAAAGGGATAGAGATAGTGAGAGAGAGGTCTAGAGTGTAAAGGATAAAAATGAGTGAGATAGAGAGAGAAGTAATACAATTTTTTGATTACTAAAATTTGACCTCCTGATTATTGAAATTTGACTAAGTTTGAAATTTGTGAGATCTTCCAAAAACTAGAAGAGAGAGAGGGGAGAGAGGGAGGAAGGGAGAGAGAGAGGGAGTGGAGAGATAAAGAGTAGAGAGAAGGAGAGAGTGAGAGAGAATGATGATAGAACTTGTTGACTACGAAAATCTGACCTCCTGATTCCTGAAATTTGACATGCTGATTATTGAAATTTGACTAAGTTTGAAATTTTAAAGATCTCCCAAAAACTAGAATTTGCATTATAACTCCTAGAGATCTGAAACCACTCTCAAACATCCTAGAAGTATATACATGAAATATAACTTAAATTATAAGAAATTAAATGTCCATATATAAATGTCAACTTATACTTAAATGTTTATTTCATGTATATAGTTTCCCTAAAAGATAACAAGAGGAGGAGATAAGAAAAAGAGAAGAAAATATTTTCAAGGTAGACCAAAATGTGAGCATGTTAAAACACGCTCGCATTTTGAAAATATGTTTTTTATTTCAAAAACTGCACATTTTTTAACTCCAAATGCGTACATTTTTTGAAATTTTAAACCATAACGCGAGCGCGTTATAACGTGCTCGCGTTTTAAAACACCCACATTAGGCTCGGTCATTACCAAGCCATAACACGAGCGCATTCTACTATAACACGTTATCGTTTTTTCTATTTCGGGATGAAAAAGTAAGTTGTCCACGAAATGGCTACCCATTTCCCTGCACCTGCCCATTATTCAAATGTTACTACCTGATTTACACAACACCATGTATGAAGACTATATTGAAGATAAATCAGGAATCATCTTCATGTTACAAGATTTCTCGGCAAGAGGGCACTTCACATTGAACCATAACAACGTGATTATCAATGCCATTCATCTTCAACAATAATCAAAAAATCATAAAAGCCAAGTAAAATATTTTCCTATAATCTTTATCTATATATGCATGTTTCCATTCATAATTCAAATTGCCATTTCTAGATTTAATTGTGTATGAGATTGTTTCTATTCATTCAATATTCAAGATATATAAAACAATAATCATTTTCTAATATCACATTACACTATTTGTAGACAACAAATGAGCTTCAAAAGGGGAGAATATTGCATTTTCCCTATCTAGACACCACCTACAAACTTTTCTTGCATCTTTATTTATGATAATACATGTCAAATGCTACACACACATTTATTGGTTAAAGCTTTCAAGTTATATGACCCCTATGACTAAATGCAAACTCTATAGATATATATTTCTATTTCTAATCACACTCCATCCTAATTAATGAGATTCAACTAGATATTTATATTATGTCATGTTTGATAACATTTCATTCCAAAGTCTATTAAATTTATAGATTCATATTTTATGAATAGAGATTCTTAATATTTATTACTATATTTGGATGATGTTCGCATTAATCATTAACTTATATTTCATTATAATTAATTTGTCTATATTTCATGTGTATTCATTCATTACAAATCACCTCTTTTAAACATTAATATTCTAATAATCACTAACTCCATCAAGATGATGCTTATATATGTCTATTTTTGCTAACTAACTCTCCCCAACAACCAAACACAACTAAAAATCGATAAGAACTTGATGCAATTGTGTCTCTTGTTATAGGGCACTTTTGTTGGTAGATCACACCTCAAAAGCTCACTGATGATGTCAGCAATGAATGATTACACCAAAGTTGTGCATCTATTAAAGAGTGCCAAGCAAATTTTTATGCCTAATGATTGAAAATCCCGGAGAGACCTTGCAAGGGGGTTAAACATATCTCAACCATTCATCATTTTTTGCCACTTTTACTGCCAACGCATGTGATGCCTCCATTTTAACTGTTGTTTTTTCATCTATTTTTCACCGTTTTCTTCTGCTTTCCCTACCGCTATTGGTTCCTACTCCTCCAAACTCTTCATCTCTGGTGTTTTTGGCAAGCTGTAGCCTAAAAATAAGGTTTTGAAAATGGTTTTAACTTGTATGTTTATTAAAATGAAAATTATGGCCCTAATAATGAGCACAATTATATTTTAACATTACACCATCCTTTCCCTTAAGTTTTAATTATTATCTTTATATATATATATAGAAAATTTAGTTTTAAATATATAATAAATAATTTGATTTATAATATATAATGCTATATTATATAATAATATAATAGTTAATATATAAATAATAAATATAATATAATAATACAATAATGATATAAATATAATAATATAATAATATAATAATAAATACATAAAATAATAACATAAATAATAAATATTTATATAATAATTATATAATAGTTTATAAATTATTCTATAATATTTTTTTTTTAAATATAATAATACAATAATTGAAGAAGTTGAGAAATCCAACTTCACAGACCCCGAAGATCACCTACATGCAAATAACCTGTCACAAAAGAAGACATTGGAGACAAAAAAGCAGGGGTGCTCTGAAAGCTGAAAAGATGTATTAATCAAAGAGTGTAAAATACAATGAGATCAATCCTTAAGAAAGGAGATCATGCAAAACCTAAAAGAAACCCTAATAGGTAGACATTTAATAATTAATATAATTATTAAATGTCACATTATGCAAACTAAGTGAAATCTTAAGAGAGGAATAAAGGCAGCTTAATTAAGTTAAGACCTTTACTTTAACACCCCCCTTAACATGAGAAAAAGTGCAGCTACAAACATGTGCAAGAAAGAAAAGGTAACTAAAATGCATGAAAAGAAACATGGGTCCTGACAACTAGGCCTGATCACATACCCATTTACAAAAGCAATACAAACTAAATGAAACGGGGTAAAGGAGAAAATCCAGTGGGAACAAAATTCCTCCCCAAAATAGAATGCAAAGAAAGGAATATGATGTACTAATGAAAGAAGGATAGGAGGTGGATTGCATGATACCCCCCATAGAAAACTTCTATCATATAAGTACATGTACAATGATCTCCATAAGAGAGATAGAAAGAGATAAGAAGGGCCCCCCACAATGAAGAAACTCCTGTCACAATGGTACATGCATGTTGTAGAATCCAAAAGGAGATCCTGAAGCAGCAAATAATATTCCTCCCCTTGGGAAGAAACAGATCTAAAGGATGATGTTGAAGAAACCCTGTGAAGAGTGATGAACCAATCTATCTCAAGATGTGTGCCATGATCAGATGCTAAAGAATCTCTTTGTCTGAACTGAAGCAAATGATACATCAAATCCAAACTGATGTGGAGAATCCTAAAATGCAACCTCTGAATAAACTGATAATGGTGGGCGAACAGTGATAACCTGACTGTCAAGGTAGAGGAGATGATTGTCCTCATAAGAATCCTCTAAATCTGCAATATAAGACTCAACAAATAAGAAAGATATGTTTGCAACATAAGAGTCCAAAGTAGTTATGTATGGAAGGTGAATGATGCTCTGCTGCACTGAATCAGGAACAACATGAGATGTTGATGAAGTCTCAGTCTAAAGAGTAGGAACTGTGAGACAAACCTCTGATCCATTGGAACATGTAAGGGTGTCTAAATACTCAAGCTCCTCTAAAGTATCACGATCAAAGGGTGTATTCTCTCTCCAAGCAATGGGTAAGAGACAATCTAAAGCAGGATCCTCTGGGAATGGAAAGAGATTGGGGTCTCCATAGATCTCCCAAAGACGTGTCCAAAGTGGGTGAGGACAATCTGTTTGACTTAACACACTTAGTCAAACTATCATCTTTTTGCACGAGTTTACTCTAGGATAACACAACTTCCTTGGGTTTACAAGTCCATTATCATCTTGTTTGACTTAACACACTTAGCCAAATTATCAAATCCATAATCACCTCGTTTGGCTTAACACACCTAGCCAAATTATCCTTTTTGTATAGGTTTACTATAGGATAACACAACTTCCTAATGTTTACTAGTGCATCATCACTTTTGTTTGACTTAACACACTTAGTCAAATTATCAATCCATTAATCTGATTGATCAACATTAAGCTTGGTTTTCAATAAAATCTCAAAACAGAGCACTGATATCGTCATGCATATCCACCTCCAAATCGTCAAAATCATCTAAAAACCCAAAAACATTCAAAAAATTCATCAAAAAATCAAAAACATTCAAAAAATTCATCAAAAAAGTAAAAAACATTCAAAAAAATTCATTGAAAATCCAAAAGCATCCAAATCATCAAAAATCCAAAAACATGTCGAAATATCAAAAGATATTCAAAATATTCATCATTGAGTCTTGTTAGTCTTCCACCTTGTCGAACTACGTCATCTCTGAGCTTGAACGTAGGCAAGGTTGATCTTTGATCATCCCCCGAGACATCTAGGTCAGTCCTTAGGCATCCGTCGCATTGGCAACCCATTTGCCAATCTATTTTTATAGTTAGGGTCAGTCCTTAGGCGTCTGTCGCAATGACATCCATCTGCCCATCTAGTTAGGTGTCCATCGCAGGGGCACTCGTTTGTCCATCTAGTTTACATTTTAGGATTTTAGGCATCCGTCGCAATGACATCCGTCTGCCCGTCTAGTTAGGCGTCCATCGCAGGGGCATTCATTTGTCCATCTTTTTCACATTTTAGGATTTTAGGCATTTGTCACAATGACATTCGTCTGCCCATCTAGTTAGGCGTCTATTGCAGGGGCATTTGTTTGTCCATCTTATTCACATTTTAGGATTTTAGGCGTCCGTCGCAATGACATCTGTCTGCCCATCTAGTTAGGCATCCATCACAGGGGCATTCGTTTGTCCATCTTTTTCACATTTTAGGATTTTAGGCGTCCGTCGCAATGACATCCATCTTCCCATCTAGTTAGGCGTCTGTCATAGGGGCATTCATTTGTCCATCTTTTTCACATTTTAGGATTTTAGGCATCCATCGCAATGATATATGTCTTCCCATCTAGTTAGGCGTCTGTCGCAGAGGCATTCGTTTTTCCATCTTTTTCACATTTTAGGATTTTAGGCACCCATCGCAATGGCAATGTGTTTGCCCATCTATCTCATTAGCAGTCAAGTCAATTGGAGTCTAAACTACATCGTCTCTGAGCTTAAACTTAGGCAAGGCCATCCTTGATTGGTCCCTGAGACACAAAATCTAAAAACATTCACAAATCTTGAAAATACCAAAAACATTGGAAAACGTCCGAAAATTAAAACAACCTCAAAACATCAAAAACATCCAAATATCTGAAAAACCCAAAATGGCACACCCGTCCCATCTTGCCTTCACCCATAATAACCACCGCTCATAATAAAATCAGTAATCACCTTCATCCTTTGGTGAAGCAATCAGAAGCAAGTTTAGCAGGTTCCAAAGTGAACACCTAATCGTCAAAGTCTCAAGCCTAAGTTAGTAAGTCAACAAGTTGGTCAAATCAGAGTATCAATAGCTTATCACCCAATCAGTCTCACCAAAACCCTGATCACAACATATCCTAGGATGAAGCTTTCCCATAATGGACATAAGCATCAAGTACCCCTCGCAGTAGTTTAGCCTTGGCTAGCGGTACGAAGAACATTAGCTTGTTTGTTTACATTATTTGGTCTTTTTGACTTATCTTATTTTGCGCTCATTCCAAGGACCCCTCGATGATACCTAAACAAAACCGGTTTACAGAGAAAGGAATGCGGTAATGACCATTATCTTTTTATCTAGTATGCTTGTTGGATGTTCTTGTAAAATAACTTGGCGAATACTTGTTTTGTTGGGTCCATCCTAACAAGGTTTCCGTATGTCAAGTGTGAACAAGAGCACTCCTATCTGATTGTCGAGTCAGAGTCCATCACACTAGGCTCAACGCCATCCTGGTTCTTTATACCTTGATACATTGCCCCTATGTGTGTTATCAAACATAAGGAAAGTTATGCTCTTTATATCTCCCATCCTTGGATAAGCAATACATCATGATTGTTCATCATCATTTCTAATAAAGCTAGCTTGTTGAACTTCTACATTTTCTTGGATTCAAGGGTTAATCCCTCTCATTCTTCTATCATATTTCACACTAACAATGCATCCATCCTGGATCCGCACTCTTATCTTGCATAAACATGCCATATCCATCTCATACATAATCACGTCATCTCATTTTCATGGTCATTTAAGTTGTTTAGGATAATATAAATTTGTTATTCTAAGCATCTTCCAAACATTTCATTTCCATCATCATTATCATATAGATCATATAGTCTAACCATCCATACATTCATTTTGAACCTCTTTGTCATGAGATCCACCTCAATCTTTTCGCTTGATCTCTTGAGGGGGCAATGTACTAACGTACTTATTTTCGCTGGGCCATCTGAAAAAAATCAGAATTTTTTTAATTTCGATGTCGACAACATCATTATTTGAACCAATGCAACAAGTACATTGCTTCAAAGAGGTGCAAAATATAGACACGTAAAACTAACATCATGCATCTCACTCTAACTAACATTCAATTCTGCTATTAATCAGTCAAAACAATTTATTGATTAATTCCCTAAGGTTCATCATATTTAATTAAATAAATCAAATTATTTAATTAAGTCCTAAAGTTCTTCTTATTTGATTCAATAAATCAAACCGATTTAAAACAAATGTCAAACTCCTAAAATCCTCCAAGTTAATTAATCTAAATTAATTAACCTCTAATCATGATCACCCATTCTCCAGCTTTTGACTCAACTTGAGTCAACTCCAAACTCTCAACTAACCCACCCACTTGTACCAATAAATCATTTATTTGATTTATTAATTCTTCTAATTACTTTCAAAAGGGCATCAAGATGGAATATTCTACAAATTTGAGTCTTCCCTCCACATGACTTGTCCCTTCCAACAAAGCATTAAATGCTCTTACATGTCTCTTGCATAAGTCAACTTGACATTTAATGCACCTTTCATCCTCCCTAAACATGTCATTTCATCAAAAATTCAAATTTGAAATTGGCACATTGGCCAAGACTTGCACATTCCTCACCCTCTCACACCTTGACAAGTGTCATCTTGTCATTAGCTTATGAATGATCCCACATTCATCCAAACTCACTCAATCTCTCAACCTTGAATCTTTAAAAGCAAGGGTTTTCAACAACACAAACACAACACAAATTTGGGAACACAACAACACATTTCATGCAAGGTCACTCTTTTCATTTGAGAATCAATCTTGCTCTTCATCATCTATCATCTTGGCAATCTTGCTTATCAAGGGGTGGGAAAGGGCTTTCTTTCCACATTTCAAGAGGCACCACTCCCACTATGGGATAGGTATGGATAATGTTTGAATATGCTTTCAAGTTTTCTTATTTGGTTTATTAGAGTTTTGTTTAGCATGTTAGACATGATTCATTATCTCATAGGGAGACTTTGGTTTTCTTTGTTCGAAGTAGAATAAGCATGCTAATGTTGTTCTTGAGCAAAATGCAAAAAAGGGTGTCTACACAATCAATGTCCGATATAGCCAACATAGTCTCATGATCAACACTAGACAATATAAGTCCTACTATGTGATTTCTAATGATATCCCATGCTAATTTTCCCTCTTACATGGCTGGTTCAGGTATGAGATCATATAAATAAGGTAAAATATTAAGCCACCTACAATGTGTAAGTATGCCCTTTGCCCATGACTCATAATTACCCCGTTCCAAAATAACAACTAAAGGGTGAGTAGAAAAACCTATGATAACTCTTCAAATGAAAAAAATTGAGAAATCTGACCTTACTGCATTTAGATCAAATTAATATAACCCATCCCATGTAGGTGCCAGAATGTCCAAATAATTGAGAAAAGTGTAAAAATACACAAAGCTGAATAAAATTTACCTGGTAAATTAAATAAACTATATATCTGGAAAGCGCACTGAAACACCTTTCCAATGCCTATTCTTTTGCATAAAACAGAGTTTGGACACAAAAGATATGCCCTCGAGAGCGAAAAGAACAAGTTCTGACATTGACTGGCAAAAAAGACTACAAAATGGAAAAATCAAAAAAATTCACTAGCACCACTAGAAAGGTACCGGAACCAGCTTTCCGACGATATCTTGTTTTCACAAAACGAAGATCGTATGCAAAAAATACGCTCGATTATGTGAAAATAGCTCCAAAAAAAACAATTTAACCTTTCTGGCCCTTAGGGGGTAAAACAAATTCGAACCCTGGTCGTATCGAAACCAAGGGGTTGGCGACTGGGTGCTGGATGCGCAGCTCTTGGTCAGCAATATGACCAGCGTAGGGGCTGATCGACTCGTAGGGGGCTGAACCGGAGCACTCGGTCGCTGATATGACCCTGTAGGGTGTTGATAAGCCCACGGGGGCTGCAGACCGGCAGTGGCGGTGATGTGGGGGCACCACCCGGTGGTCCCTGCTTCCAGTGGCCATCGGGTGGCACCCTCCCTTTTAACTAGCCACGCATTTTAATAAAACATTTTTTAATTTTTTTTATATTTTTCACCAATTTTCTGCATCGAAACTCATGTTGGGGAGGTCGTATGACCTCTCTAGCAATTTTTTTTGCTTCTCCGATCAACTTTGTCCAAAATGGACAAATGAACAATCATTTTTGGGGTTTTGGGTCGCTCCGGTCTCAATGGAGAGATCCGTTTGGGCTCAAAATGCTTTGATCAAACAAGTGATTCCTTGGATCAAAAAAGCAAACCCCAAACCCTTGAAGCTCCAAAACCTTCAGAAGACGAACATGAAGTAGCAAGTCTGGAGCTCTGATACCATGAAGAAGTTGAGAAATCCAACTTCACAGACCCCAAAGATCACCTGCATGTGAATAACCTATCACAGAAGAAGACATTGGAGATAAAACAACAAGGGTGCTTTGAAAGCTAAAAATATGTATTAATCAGAGAGTGTAAAATACAATGAGATCAATCCTTAAGAAAGGATATCATGCAAAACCTAAAAGAAACCCTAATATGTAGACATTTAATAATTAATATAATTATTAAATGTCACATTATGTAAATTAAGCGAAATCTTAAGAGAGGAATAAATGCAACTTAATTAACACAATTAAGTTAAAACCTTTACTCTAACAATAATGACATCTAGATATAATAATATAATAATATAATAATAAAATAATAAAATAATGACAATAATAATAAATATTTATATAATAATATAATAGTTAATACATTATTCTATAATAAAAAGTAAAATAAAATTAATAATAATTTATTAAATTCATTTTCTAAATTATATATCAATTGATCTCCTTTACTAATCTATATGAACTTTCAAAGCTCATTTTCCCCATGGATGGTTGAAAAGAAATGAGAGACCTTGGTTGACACTAAAAGGAATCTCAACCGCCCATCATTTTCATCATGTTTCATGTGTGACGTGAAAAATAGTGATGAGACCATTGGAGGAGCTAAGTGTGAAAGAGGTCTACATACATTTAGATAGAGTACGGTGATACAGATTCGAAAAGCATTCACATTCATTAACTCCACTTGACTAATATGATATGGCAGTGGTTTCTTCTAGTTGTAAGGATGGAGTACTGAGTTTCACTATTGAAAGCTCCCTCCTCATCCCCAAGAAACATACGAAACATATTCGTATTGATATTTTCGGAAGGCATTTAATGCAAATGATGACTTTTATTGGAGCATAGCTGGTCTTTGATTTTTTATTGTTTTTAGTCATCATTGTCCATTACATTTTCTTCAAATTGCAATGCATTATTTGATGCAGTCAAAGAATATGCAGAAACATATGTGAGCCCAAATCTTCTTGTTGAACTTCTTCATGAATAGAATCCTCCCCAATCTGTTTGGCAAGTTATGATTATCTCTCTTAGTAGGCTTCTAGATCTGTCTACCACATTCTGGTGGCTTTGCGAGAGAGAATATGCAGTTGATTCATTACCCGTTTCATCTCTATCCCTAGCACCAGACTTCAAAGCAATTTCTGATTTTGTAGATGTTGAAGATGGATGTAAGGATTCACACTTGCTCTCTCCTTCACTCACTTTCACCAACCATGAAGGGATTCTCTAATCTCCTCCCCAATCAAGGCTTTCTTGTAGCTGGAAACCATCTATGTGACAATGGCGCGTGGTTTTGTGGTGGCATCCTTTCATTTTCAGTGGATGGTGACTTCAGATTCTGTCTTATCGTCTCCTTCACGTAACCTCAACAAATATGCTAAAAATTTTGTACTTAGGAGCACCCCTACACAAATTACGGTTGAATCTAGATGTGTATTTATATCAATAGACTATCTATGGACTTTAAAAGTTTTCTTTTTTATTTTATTTTAATAAATTTGAATTTTAAATTGACAAAATTAAAAGGGTTATGCCAAATGTATAATGTGAAATTTGATTTTAGATTATTTTTTGAATTATAGAACACCATCTATATTTTTAATCAAATTATTAAATATTTATAAATAAATAAATTATTATTATATTTTAAAATAATACAAAAATCTACAAATGTAATTACAATTATGAAAAAAATAAACCATAATTTATCCCAATTGATCTTTCACACCTCTTCGGCGTACCCATTGCACAAGTGCCATTGCTAACATTAAATTTAAATTTATTTTCTAAATTATATATCAATTGATCTCCTTTACTAAACCAATGTGTACAAAACATAAACCAAGTTTTTCCTAATTGACCTTCGACACCTCTTCCGCGTACCCATTGCACAAGGTGCGATAGCTAGTTATATTTTGATTATTAGACACTTGGATTCGCTCACGTTGTCTGTTGTGCAGATACCAGAGACTTGCTTCTCGGCATAAGTTTCACCAGCTGCGAGAGGAAAGGAACATGCAAACGGAAACTTTTGCAAATCGTATTTCGCCATTGATGTATGAGAAGAGGTATGTGAGGTTTGAGCTCTCTTAGTAGCTTATACTTTCTCTCTCGAGATTTTCTGGTTACAACAATTATTAGTTGAATCTTCAGACCACATTACCCATACATTCCAATGCCATTGTCATTGGGGATGACCATTCATAATTTTCTTTGTTACAAGGAAACAGAAACAGAAATGCAATGGAAACTGAAAATCTCAAATTTTCTTGAAACCGTGTAAATGAAATTGTGCGGAAACATTCGTGAAATTTTTTAAAAAAAAACAACACTATATCAAAATTACACCGAATTTTCAATTTCTGTGCAGAAAGGATAAAGTCTCTGGAAAGATAGTTTTATATATTGATTCTCCTGCACCTTAAGATGATTTTACCTCGTTTCTGGGGCCTCCAATATTTTTCCCATTAATCTGTGGCGTTTTATAAGAGGGAGACAAAAGAAACCATGGTTTCTATAATTTCTGAAACCTGTAAACAAACAGTGCTACTAAACTTGAAAGTTGAACCAGTCTTCTAAAATGAATAGGGAAAAGGGAGGACTGCGGCTGCTAGGCAGACGCAACAGGAAGAAATATCTCACATATTCAAACTTCTCAGTGATCTCTAGTAGAGTGCTGAACTCAATGGAGGATTCTCTTTTGACCTGCTGAGCTAATGCTTAGCTTTTCAGTCATCTTTTTCAACCAAATTCTATTGGGCAATTTCACAATTCAGATATCTAATTTGTCAGTCTGTAATGTCCCTTATTAGGATATTCCTGATTTTGCCTTAAAATGATAATAGCTTTGTCAAAAATTATGAATTTATTATAATATTGAGATCGATAAGTCATAGCATAATTCTAAAAGCCAACCATATCTTGATTTTTAAGAAATGCTTTGAAATCTGCTGAATCAGAGGTTTTCGTCTCTAACTCGGCAGTGGCAATATCAAGGGTTTTCCTCCTTAAAACTCTTAGTCCACCTTGGAGGGTTTTCATCCTTCTTGATCAAGATTTGGGTTTTCTTCCAGACTTGATAAGAGAAAGAAGGGTTTTCGTCCTTAATCTCTCGTTAATTTGGAAGGGTTTTCATCCTTCTTGATCAAGATTTGGGTTTTCTTCCAGACTTGATAAGAGAAAGAAGGGTTTTCGTCCTTAATCTCTCGTTAATTTGGAAGGGTTTTCATCCTCCCGATTTGCAAGACACTTCTTCAAATTCAAGACTGATTGCTTGATGTATTTATAGATTTATTACTGTTTTCTTGATTGGCCTTTGCTGATTGATATTTCTTGATGGATTGATGAGTAAAGGCTTGAATGATTAATTGCTTGTTGGCTCATTGATGATCTCTTCACAACCTTTATATCTCATATACGAGGGAGTCACAATCTTTCGCATTGGAAGGAGTCACACCTCTTCTAATCTGATTGCTGCCATAAGCTTTTAATTTAATCTTAATTAAATTCTTTTATGCTAGCGTCTCCTTCATTGGCACCTTCTCTATTATTATCTATATATGTCATTTTGGAAGCGTCTTTAATTCCTTTACTTCTGCGATTATTCTCACCCTTTGAAGTCAGACGAAGTCAGCGGCCTGTTGTCTTTGGCGGAGCAGGACACATTCTTAGTCGGCTATTATTTCTCAGTATGGTGAGTTGAATCATTGGATACCTGATAAGGATCGAGTGCAATAATACATGTTGCTGAGTTGCTCCAATACGATCACTGATGGTTCTTGAAGCAGTCTTTCTGAATCCTTTCTATAGGCTTTCACTTTCGGTCAGGCATTCACCTTCTTTACATTATTTTTAAGAGTTGTTATCTTCGTTTCAGTTATGTTCTCAACAGCTTGGATCTGGATTTTATTTTTATCGTATCATGAATGAGCTAATTGTACATCATGAGATGAAAGCCATATTCCACTTGAATTAATGGAGTATCATGTATACAGTATGAGGGAAAAGCAAAACAAAGCGCCTCTGTTCTACAGGGATGCATTCTTACCCCTTGATGTCCCCTCTTATCCTCAATTCTGTTTTCCTATTCAAATATCATTTCTAAGAGTCTGTGTTGTTTCTAGATATCCTCTTTTCATGTCCTCACGTGTAATATAAGATCCCAAATTCCTTTTTTTTTTAAAACTTCACCACTGCTGTTATAATTTTCTGATTGTGTTTTCCTTTGTATTTTCATGTGTTTCTATAGTTTCATCATTCAAATGAATAGATATTTCCCCACTTGCTGATTATGTTTTATGAGAGGTTTTGCATTGATTTTTTTCCATATTCTAAATCATACATAGAGCTTGCATAAAGAGTAAATAACAGAGATCTTAAAATATAAGCAATGCACTAAGAAAGGTAAATTTTCAGACCTTCCAAATTTCATTTCTCATTGACAGAAAAATTACTGTTCTTACAGCCAAGTTCGAACTTAGAATACAAATAAATTTCAGACCTGTGAATGGCTCCTTAATAGTAGATTGAAACCCCTTCAATGCTACGTCCATCCCTCATGATGAAGGGTTATAAGCACAATGCAAAGCTGGGCCAAGGTCATCCTCCTAAAGGCTCCAACTATAGCTTGGGCGCCCAAGGCTTAATCAACTTTCTAAACGATTTTGTTGCTTTAAAAACAACTTCAAGTCATTACCTTAGGCGTTCTTGATACCTGTTTATGTCCTCTTTTTGACCCTCAACATTAAAATATAAAGTTACTTTATACTTATTCAATTACGAAGGGGAAATCAAATATTAAAACTTGTCAACCTTAGAAACTGATGCCTCAACTGAAAATGCTACTGAGTGGTAACCTTGACCAGGTCCAGCTTACCCTAAATGACTTACTATTTTTAGTAAGTTTAGTAAGTAGTAAAAATAGTAAGTGGCGCCAACGACTCAAGCTGGAGAGAAATTGAGATGCCCAAAGGGTTCACTGAAGACTGTAGCTTAGTTTTAGACCCCCTGCTAAAAATAGTAAGTGTATTTGAATCCCACTAATCCGAAAGAGGACATCGGAAATGGGGACATTACTTCACGTCTTCCTACCTCCACAAAAAGGATACTTGGAAGAACATATAACTAAACTCAAGATTAAAATGTACAGACATAGGGACAAACTGAGGGGTAGGAAAGACATGTGAAAGAGCCTTTTACACTAGGAGATTTTGATGTACTGATTTTTTTTTTTGAATTCATCTCCATATGGGAGTCTGAAGATGTTTCAGTTGAAGGTAGATTTAAATGCAATAAAAATGGAGTCTGATATATATAGATTTAAGAAGTATTTTGTTGAAGAAAGATTAGCTTGTGGTGGGGATAGACATTTTTCTTTATTTCATCCCCACATAAAGAAAATGCATAGATTATTGTCACAGTGTGGCTTGGCATGAGGCCTGTGGCTGCCAATGAAAATCTTGGCATAGTTCATCATGATTCTTTGTTAGGCTCTATCAATATATGGGTATTTAATTTTATGGGATTTAATTGATTTGGAACTAATTGTCTGTCATGGAAATAAATGTTGGCATTCAGAAGCAGTAGCATGATTGAACGACCTTCATTGGTAATTACCTTGTTTCCTTTAACTTGCCTTTCGTTGGCTTTATACAATTTAATCAATTACTTACATGTCATGTGTTAAATAAGATGGTTTCTTCAATTTTGTTCTATCATTTATTTTTTCTAAATTCTCTTGTATCACTATCTTTTTGTTTATAGATAAGTTGAAGTATTGAAGGTATTTACTATTTTCTATTAAGGATATACTACGCCCATGTGGTAGATGATTATTATTTCCAACCATTTATTGTGATGCTTTCAAGCACTACCTAGGGTGAATTAACAGATCCATACCTTGTATCTTTCTTCTGCATGGCAGACATGATATTTACTTTATATATAAGGTTTTGCTATTTCCCAGACAATGGGAACTGGACTGATATAGCTAAATTTCAGTCTACAACTTTTTGCATGTTCAGATGTAAGATATTTCAGTGCAGAAAGCTAGTTAGAAATTACCAATGTATTCAGGTTTGAGTTTTCCTAGGTTTAGGGCGTGGGAAAATGACCAGTCAATTAGCAGTCTTCCCTTTATACTCACCCTCATTTGACAAATCTTCTATTATTCTATTTAGTCATTAAAGCATCCACATAGCAATGGGGTTAGAGAACCAAAAGAATACTAGCAAGAAAATAAAAATGCAGGATAAAAAATGTAGAAAACTAAAATGATTTAAAGATAGTATAAACTTCATCCACCTTTTCTAGATTAATGACACAAAATATGCCGTAACAGAAGAAACATCCAAGTAGTGAGTGAATTAACTAAAGATTTCTTCTGGGAAAAAGGTGGAGTAGGATTGTATTATACTGTCTCCTTTTCTGCTGCTCTTTTCATTTTCTCTTCTTCAATAGTAAATGATGTTTTGAATGATTTTGGGAGAATGTTTTTGTATCCAATGACATTTTTCTGTAGTTGCATGTTATTTTCTGTTGTTATATGGAGCCTAATCAGACTCGGAGGTTAAATTTTCCCCACTTTTATCGGCGCGGTTTCCCCCAAAATTATTTAACGGGGGTTTGGGGGCAGTGCCCCCAAAATGGGAGTTATTTTTCTCATAGTAACAGAAATCTGCAAAAAAACCCAATTAATCCTGATTTTTAAAAAATCTGCAGGTTGGACGATTTTTTCCCCAATTTTTTGAAAAAATCTTTGACTTTTTGGTCAACGATTTTTTCCCATTTAAAATTGCAAAATCAGCAAAAAATGCATTTAAAACTTGCAAAAAAATGTGAATAAAATCGTGTTGATTTTCATGCGAAAAAAAAAACAGTGAGACCATAGCTTGTTGCTTACTATTATGCTTTGATAGATTTTTTCCAAGCATCCATAGCTTGTTCGAAAGCATCTGTTTTAGGCTTTTAACCATAGCAGCAAGGCAGTGAATTGTTTGATAAAATGCTTTGGTAGACATGTATGAAAAATGTCGTAGCATAGACAAAGCAGTGAACTATTTGAAAAAATTCCTCAAAGAAATGTGGTCTCATGGTGATGGAATGCCATGACAATCCATAGCCATAGGCATTCATCATGGCATTCCATCACCATGAGACCACATTTCTTCGAGGCATTTTTTCAAGCAGTTCACTGCTTTGTTTATGCTATTGCTTACTATTATTCTTTGATAGATTTTTTCCAAGCATCCATAGCTTGTTCGAAAGCACTTGTTTTAGGCTTTTAGCCATAGTAGCAAGGCAGTGAACTGTTTGACAAAATGCTTTGGTAGACATGTATGAAAAATGTGGTAGCATAGACAAGGCAGTGAATTGTTTGAAAAAATGCCTCAAAGAAATGTAGTCTCATGGTGATGATTGTCATGGCATTCCATCACCATGAGACCGCATTTCTTTGAGGCATTTTTTCAAACAGTTCAATGGCTTGTCATGGCCTTCCATCACCATGAAACTACATTTCTTTGAGGCATTTTTTCAAACAATTCACTGCCTTGTCTATGCTATTGCTTACTATTATGCTTTGACAGAGTTTTTCCAAGCATCCATAGCTTGTTCGAAAGCACCTGTTTTAGGCTTCTAGCCATAGCAGCAAGGCAGTGAACTGTTTGATAAAATGCTTTGGTAGATATGTATGAAAAATGTCGTACCATAGACAAGGCAGTGAACTGTTTGAAAATATGCCTCAAAGAAATATGTTCTCATGGTGATGGAATGCCCTGACAATCCATCACTGTAGGCATTCCATCACCATGAGACCACATTTCTTTGAGGCATCCTTTCAAACAGTTCATTGCATTGTCTATGGCTTGTCATGGCATTCCATCACCAGGAGACCACATTTCTTTGAGGCATTTTTTCAAAAAGTTAACTGCCTTGTCTATGCTATTTGCTTACTATTATGCTTTATAGATTTTTTCCAAGCATCCATAGCTTGTTCGAAAGCACCTGTTTTAGGATTTTAGCCATAACAACAAGGCAGTGAACTATTTGATAAAATGCTTTGGTAGATATGTATGAAAAATGTCATAGCATAGACAAGGCAGTGAACTGTTTGAAAAAATGCCTCAAAGAAATGTGGTCTCATGGAATGCCATGACAAGCTAAAGCAATTGGCAGCTGCTCCTAGTTATTAGTTATGCAATGTGAAGTAATTGCATAACTGCTTAGGTTGACTTTGTAAAAAGCTATATTGTAATTGAAATTTTGTCATCTATCAGCATCTAGTTATTCGTTATGCAATGTGAAGTAATGCTTTGAGTTTGAAAGATGTGCAATGCAATGAATGTAATTAGTGATATGAATATAAACTACAAAAATCTATTTTCTACATTTCATTAGTTAAAATCTTTATTTTATTTTCTCTTTATATCTCTATGCTATGGAAATGCCTTTCGATTTCAAAAAAAATAGTTTTATCTCTTGTTCTACAATTTTTTACATTTTTCTTCAATCCGATTTTTTCCTGATTTTTTCACAAATTTTTCCCAAATTTTTCAAAAAATCTTATACTTTTGGTTTGCCGATTCATTCCCCAAAAGATTTTTGTTGCTATTATTTTTCTATTGGACGACATAAAAAAACCCTATTTTGTAACCGACATAAGTCTTGATAAAACGGCTAAGGGTTAGGGTTTCCATTGATATTGTATTGTAGGATTTGCAGCGGTATTGAGTTGCAAGGATCACTGGTTGTAATCGGTTCGATTTGTTGGATAATAATATTGGATTCTTTGTTGGTGGATGTAGCCCGAGCTTGGGTGAACCATGTTAAAAATTGTCTCTTGCTGTTATTATTTTTGTGTATTTTTCATTCCTTTGTTTAATCTTTATCTGCTTTTAATTGATATTTTCTGCATGCAATTCCTAACATTTTCTCCTTCCAATTGCATGCATTCCCAATTCATATTTTCCTTGATGGGAATGAAAATCAAGGTGTCTTCAAGATCTCTTCATTAATGCTTGAAGTGTTAAACAAACTTAAATCTACTCCTTTTTACTGCTGTCACTTATTGGACCTTTCTTTAGCATGATTCCCAAGGTACCTTTTTAGTGCAACTGCACATTTATAAATGATTGCAAATGGGATGATTTGTATCTTTCTCATGACAACTTGTGATTAAATTTTCATCTATTTATCTTGTTGGCTGGTCACATGTTTCCCATCTCATATGCTAACTTTTTTTTGCTGCGTAAAACAAACCATCTCATATGCTAACATAGTTTCCATGTAAATGCCTATTTGGCTACTCAGGTTTGTTAGGAGTAGTCTGTCTTTAGAGCTTTTGTTCAGATTTTGGTTGTAATCTATTGTGACAGTTAGAGTGTCATCTGCATGGAAGAATACACTACCGTTCATGTGCAATTGGTGGACATTGATGAGTAATTATGGATGTTGCAATAGCTTGGTGAAGTCCATCAGCACAAAGAAGTTTAGATGGTGTAGCTTGGCTATGGGTTTTCAGCACCTAGTGGTTAGTTCATTTTTGGAATTCCTTATGCATAGATTACGTACTTTGCGATTAATCACCAAGTGGTAGAGTACACTCCCATTTTTTGTTTGGGCGAGTACTCTGCTTTTACTCTCAGCTCAGGATGCGAAAAAAATTTGCCATTTTTTTCAGAAAATTCATGGAAAACCCTTAGAGTATTGGCAGAAAACCTTGGAACAGATGAAACATTCTTTTCATGCGCTTGTTTTCACATGATTTCGATGCATTTTTGGTGCATTTTGGATGTGTGTATTTATAAAACCCCCGTTTAGTGGCCTTACAAACAGTGCATCCTTTGATGCGATTTGGACTAGTTTTTTGGTGCGATTTGGACTAGTTTTACTGTTTATGCTGCAGTGTTATTGGTAACACATTATCAATATACACAAACCTATTGACTGATATTACACATTATGATACATAGTCAATAGGTTTGTGTATATTGATAATGTGTAAATTTTTAAACCTTAAACAATTTAAAGAACATTATCATAATGAATAGTTTAGTTTGTATATCTAGTTATACACAAATTTGAATGGTATTACCATATTACTGATATGCATACTTAATAGTTAAACAATTAAACTTAATATTGATATGCATACATGATTGATGATAATATGATATCACGATACACTGATAAGTGAAACAAGAAACTGTGTGATTGTATGTGTATAGATATGTTTGTGTGTGTATATGCATGAAAACTTGGCATTCTGTGTTTGTGTATAGATATGTATGTGTGCACAATGCAGTGTGTATAGGTATGTTCTAACTGAATTTTGCAAAAAAAAAAAAGTGTTTTTATAAGAAATTTTACTACTTTTTAAGTTGCCTTGTATCAAATTTTTGGGCTTGCTAAGTACTCTCTGAGTCCGAGTATGTAAACTATGGCCTTATGTTCTTTTGCAAAGTATTCAAGTGGGAGAATGTTAGGATTAGGTGTGTTGTGCACCTTGCAAATCCTTGTAATCATATGGGATATTATTCTAATCATAGATTACAGACTTGTCGAGTTGGAAAGTATTCATGATTAAAACTGAAAAAACAAGTAACTAGAGCATAAAACCACTACTCAACCAAATGTAGGAAAAACTCAAGGAAAGCAATGCAAAATCTCATTACTTGGCCTTCCTTTAGAAATTGCAACTGTTATCTTTGTTGCCCCAACCATGTGCCCTAATTTTTGCTCTATTGAAAAGAATGGCCATTGAAAAGCATGACTATAGACTGAAAAATGTGCCCTCAATTGCCAAAATGTGCTCCCTATATTAAAAAAACATGCTTGCAATTACAACTTTGTGCAACTATTTTTTAAAGTAATTTAAATATTTTTTAAGTTGCTGAGTTTTGTCAAGTTGCCAAGTTAGGGTCAAAAATCTGCGCCTGCAGAGTTTTTGCCAAGTCTAAGTTTGTGAACTATGATTATAATGTCAGAATTAGCTAGGCATGATAATATTTCACTATTGTTTGTAGATGGATCCTCATGGAAAGGAATGCCATCCTTTCGGGAATCCATGAGATTCCCATAAGCCACATGCCAATTGAATTATGACATGCATAAAAGAACATTTATGTCGTGTAAAATGTGTGAGAGCATCTGTGATGTCCCCAGTTAATTTTCTCTCTGTCTTTGGTTACTTGCATATATGCACTATAGATTGTTAATGGACTCTAATAAAATAATCAGTGCTAGGGTTTACTTCTGATTGCACTAATTTATAGCTGGAAATGAAACAATTAACAGCACCGTGCAATGGTTTACAGCTGGGAATGAAATAATAACAATACTACTTTTAATCAGATTTTTGAATCAATGGAAAATTGTTATATTTGCATGTTTGACATCATTTATTTCTCAAGCCCTTATACAGCAAGTCTTATAATCTTATTCTGGCCTACAATCAGGTAAAATTCGCCAGAACTTACAAGAGACCCTTGTGGGGTATATAGGAATTTATCATCTGATATGACCTGTTTGATGTCCTGTACTCAGATCTAGCTATCCTGACCTGATCTGGGTGATCAAGGTCAGATCTGGTTGATCTCGCAAGTTTCTGCAGTTGCAATGTATAGGGATCCTGTAACAGCTTGGTGACCAGCAGCAACCTTCCTGGATGGTGGGTGGTTTGCAAAAGTGTCCACTGTTCAATGGAAGATGAAACAGAGTGATCCAGGTGTTCTTAAGTTTGCAACAAATCAGCCCTAGTATTCTGTAGCAAATGATGGCATTTAGCCTCCAAATCTGAGTGAAATTCTTGGAAATCTTCCTGGTTTTGGTTGAAAGTGACCTCCCTCCAATGGCGCCTGTATGAAAGTTGATGTAAGCTTCAAATTCTGAAAATATCCAATTAATACCTCTGGCCAGCATACTGTAACAATTCCCGGAATGACTGAGTGTGAGGAAAAAGTTTCCATCCTAACCTCAAACTTGCCTTAAAGGGTTTTGTCCTTGCTGGCCTCAAACATGACTGTGATTCAAATTGTGAACTGGAATTAGCAAAAGTCAGGTCACCCAAAAGAGCAGCCATAGCTTGTAAATATACCTTTCCCTTTAGGGCCTATGACTCCCAAATTTTGGTGCCACAAATTTTAATTTTGAATTTATTTTATAATTTATTATTTTTATATTTTATATTTATTTATTTAATATATATTTGCTTCTTTTATTTCTATTTATTATATAATTTAGTGTTGAATTTTTTATTTTAATTAATAATAATAATATTAAAGGCTTGTCCTTAAGAAAAGATAAATTAGGGAGCTCCATCTGCTTCACGTCAACATCATGAGTCTCATTAGTTTCTCTATATCTATCATCGTGAAACAACTTCCGCCAAAGAAAGTCATGCATGCACGGATGCATCAATACCATTGAATCACCAAGAGAAATCATGCCGCATTGCTCATAACATCCAAACCCCAAATCTGTTGAGTGGAACAAACCCTGCCAATAATCATCATGGAGTCTACTCCATCCAACTCTCATACCTACAAACTTCCCTTTGATAAAGCCTCCTACTCAAAGCATGCAAATATACTCCTTTAAGGCCAAGGACTGCCCTAAGAACTTACCACCTTGTTCTTGTTGTATTAATGGGATCATCTCATGTGATGCAGTATCCCAAACATTTGCTCCATGACTATATCCCTAGGCTCCAATGAGTCCCATAATGTCACTGTAGGCTGGTCCCTCCAAAGTGTGATGCAAATCAGTTTGCATTTAAGCTGGAAATAAGTTATAACAGCCACAAGTCCCCCAGAATTCCATCCAAACCAACACTAGGATGGCTGGGACAATGGTCTTCAATAATATAAATCCTCCACTAACATTACCATGCAAGGAAATCCTCTCAATTTGCAAAAATTTAAAGCTGTCCATAACTGAAAACATTAAGACCAGCAATATAGAAATGATGTAACAGCTGCAAGTATGACAAACCCATGCAAAATTCAGCAATGTGATCAATGTAGAAGTAATGGGTAGCTATACAAGGATTGAAAGCTCTCCATTAGCCATCACCAACTAGAAAATACTCCTTCCCATGATTGGGAATCCTTGCAAAACAATTTGTGTGAGTGCCACTGAAGTAATGGAGTGGCTGATAACAATGATAACAACAGTGTTAGGGCTGGAAAGTAGGTCCATAGCTGTCTTGGGAGTGTTTCCACTCTCATATGATAATAACCCTTCATCGCCTCTCATCCCTCTCTTGCCCTATTGGTGATATTTTGTACAAATAACCCATTGCTCATGTGGTGCTACCTTTGCCTTCATGTGAACTTCTCTTCTTATCACTATACCATGGGCAGCAATTAAAATAAGCAATAGAAGAATGGTATAGCAAGTAATGCCCCCTCGTTAATGGATTTATTTAGTGCTGAAGATAGACTGCTGCAATTTCCTTAAAGGATTAATATAAAATAAAAATATAATTAAATTTGTTTCCAACCAAGGGGACACTTGAAGAGGTGCATCTATCAGGGAAAAATTCTATTTAAAGGAGGCCAAGCAAGGAGAAATGATCATCATGGAAAATATATTTTATATCTGATTTTCATCCCTTGTGGAATGTGAAACGTGGTTCAGCCAAAAGAGGACAAAACCCCTCAAAAACTAGAGATTTAAGTGCAAAAACCCTTAGTTTCTTTTGCCAAGTTAGTGGACGAAAACTCCAAACTTTAGACAGAATTAGAAAACATTTCAAGACAATTATATAAGGAAGCTACAGATTGGAAGAAATATTATAGCAGAATATAAGTTTAATAATTTTAAATTTGAATTAAGCTTTAAATTCAAAGTTAATATTTATCAAAATTATAAGTTTGAAGTTAACTTAATTTTGATAATTAATTATGCAAGTATTATTGTGAATATGGAATATCTATTTAAGGCAAGAATAACGAATTTTTAGAACAGGACATTAGAATTGGTATTAGAGCAGTAGTCTTGCCAGCCTGTGGGTCTAAAAAATATAGTTAATGTTGTGGAGCCAAAGAGATCAATGGGCCTTGGAGAGAGAAAAGAAAAAACTAGAGACAACATTACAAGAGGCTAGCAACCAAATTAAAGGTAGAGGAAAGAATAAAATGGTCAATTGGGAGATAGAACGAGAGAATGAGTGGAAGTGCATAGAGAAGAACAAACAACACAGTTGCTCCTTCAAATACTTAAAAATATGACTAATACAATTAGATTCCTCAGGCCTACACAAACTAATGGAGGTGAAGGTAGTAATTCAAATCATTCAAGGTTGAGACACAACAATAGAACTCCACTTGGATTGCCACACAAAATCACACAACCCACATTCTTACCAGGAGTTATATGAATAATACAGTTAGTTCCCTCAGGCCTACACAAACTAATGGAGGTGAAGGTAGTAATTCAAATCATTTAGGTTTGGAACACAACAGTAGAATTCTGCTTTGATCACCACCCAGAATTACACAACCCACATTCTTACCAATAGTTGAGCAGCCACATGAAGAAGAAGAGCCAAACATGGCAACAAATGACTTTGATGAGTGCATAGATGCATATAAAGACTTGATCCAGATCTTATACTTAAGACAAATTCAATTTATACAATTTCATAATTCAAGATCAAAGAATATTATAAGAGAAAAAGACAACCCAACAAAGATCTGCAACAAAGATTAAACAAGTTGACTCTCCCCACTTCTGATGGTTCAAGGAAGGTCACTGCATGAGCATGGGTCCAAAAACTAGATACCTATCTCTCTCTTGACCCCATGATAGAAGATGAAGTAGTTTAGTTTTCCATCCTTCACTTAGAAGGGATAGCACATGAATGGTGGTATCATTGGCTAATCACCCAAGGGCATGAACAAATCATGACATATGGTGACTTCACACAAAGTCTTATAGACAAATTTGATAGAAAAGATGCATAAATACATTTTAAAGAGTTGACTTGACTAAGGCAGCAAGGTCTAGTAGAAGAATATGTAACAGAACTTCAAAGGGTTTCAGTCATGGTACCAGATATTACAAAGAAGAGACTTAAGTTTTTATTTATTGAAGGGCTTTCAAAGTCACTTAGGGGACTGGTCCAAGCTTTTTAGTGATCATCTCTACATGATGCTATTCAAAGGGCCTTGAAATTGGAAGATACCACATCTAGGAACAAGACCTATTCCAAGAATGTACCATCAGGGTGGCATGAGCAACCACTTCACAAGGATTTTTCACCACCAAAGGCATTACCTCCCCAATCCCACAAGGTGGAAGAATCCAAGAATTAACTTTGAAGGAAGAAATTATGCTTTTCTTGTAGAGAGCGATGGGATCCAAGGCATAAATGCTCGGGCAAAGGACATGTTCATTACATAGAGGTGATCATAGAGGGTGGTTCAAAAACAAAAGAGTCCAAGCCCAAGGGTGTTTTGGAGGAGATTGAGCATGAGGATTGGGAAGTCGAGAAGCCTCCTGGAGGTACACTCGCCACAAATAACATGGGTTCAATGACTTCATTTCTGATAATATTGTTACAATTACTCTCACCATATGCCAATCGGTATGACTCCCTTCAAAGCACTATATGGTTATGAGGTATTGTCATTTGTGTATTTGATTCTCATAGATAGTAGAGTTCTTGGGGCTAGAGACTTGGTGCAGCAGAGCATGGATATTTTAAACACCCTCAAAGAAAACTTATAAGAGACTTAAAATCAGCAAAAGATATATGCTGATCCGGCCACATGTTGGAAAGAACATTTGAAGTTGGAGACATGGTCTTCATTGTTACAACCTTTCAAGCAATCTTCCCTCAAGGGGAGTGGTGCAGAGAAGCTCAAGCCACGATTCTATGGACCTTACAAGATTACACGAAAAATAGGAAAGGTAGCTTATACCAACAAACAGTAGAATTCACAATGTCTTTCACGTATCTCACCTCATGAAAGTGCTACGTTAACATATTACACCATGCCTATAGTTACTCCCTCTTGATGATTAGGGTAAATTGATTTTGGAACCTGAAGCGATCATTGACATGAGAGAAAGGAAGTTAAGAAATAAGGTTATTCCAAAATATTTGGTTAAGTGGAAGAATTTGCCTATGGAGGATGCCACATGGAAAGGAGCAAACATCTTTGATCATGCCAATCTAAAATTGTTTGAGGATGAGCAATCTTGGAAAGGGCGGATTGTAATGCGCCCTCCTTAATGGATTTATTTACCATTGAATATAGATTGCTGCAATTTCCATATTGGTTTAATATAAAATAAAAATATAATTAAATTTGTTTCCAACCAAGGGGACACTTGAAGAGGTGCATCTATTGGGGGAAATTTTTATTTAAATGAGGCCAAGCAAGGAGAAAGGATCATCATGGAAAATATATTTTATATCTGATTTTCATCCCTTGTGGAATGTGAAACGTTGTTCAGCAAACAAAGGACAAAACCCATCAAAAACCTGACATTTAAAGACAAAAACCCTTAATTTCTCTTGCCAAGTTAGTGGACGAAAACCCCTAACTTTAGACAGAAAATAAGAAAACATTTCAAGACAATCATATAAGTAAGGAAGCTACAAATTGGAAGAAAGATTACAACAGAATATAAGTTTAATAGTTTTAAATT
This sequence comes from Sequoiadendron giganteum, assembly GCA_007115665.2. Lineage (NCBI taxonomy): Eukaryota > Viridiplantae > Streptophyta > Pinopsida > Cupressales > Cupressaceae > Sequoiadendron > Sequoiadendron giganteum. The sequence goes on from CM021108.1 coordinate 84,384,057, forward strand.
TGTTTTAAGCTTTAAATTCAAAGTTAATAACTATCAAAATTATAGGTTTGAAGTTAAATTAATATTTATAATTAATTATGCAATTATTATTGTGAGTATGGAATATCTATTTAAGGCAAGAATAGGAATTTTTAGAATGGGAGAGTATACATAAGTTACCATACCCTATAAAAATCAGAAATATAAAGGCTTGAAGCACGCATACAAAAGTTGATAACAGTCCAATAACCACACAAAACTGAAAATTACTCAATCCTACAACTGAGAACACCCACGTGGCTGCAAATGATGCCATGAAATGGCTGGAAATGATGATAATAGCAATCCCAAAACTGAAAATCATGTGGACATCAGTTTTACTTTTTGCTATATTTCCTTCACAACTTGGTTGCAATATGTGGGCATCACTTCCTTTCCTTACACTTGGTTTGTAGTTTTGTGCAATCAAATTGGAATTTGGGTTTTTTCCATTAATCTTACAAACATCCTTGAGGTACATTTGTATTGTACCAATAGCTTCCCCCATATGAAAGATACCTCCCTCATGTCTCTTCTACATTTCTTGGTGAGACACCTTAATTGATGAACCCCCCAAAAGATTAAACCATGAGTGCCACCCCTTGATGTAATGCCACCTAGCCTTGACAGTTTTGGGGACCCCATCCATGATGCCTTGAAACACTACCGCTCCCTTAGATTTCATCTCTATAATAAGCTTCCCAAATAAAAGTGACCAATTCATGACATAATTGCCTCATGTTCAAATGAATCTTACCGTGATACCACCAGCTGTACCTTTCAAAGAATGGCATGGATCAGGTTGTATGTGGGCTGTAAAGTGGCTGCAACAGTCATGTGTCACTTCAAATTTCTGCCCAAACAGCACTATATAAGCTAGAATGATGGTACTTAGAAATCCCAATAGCTGAGACCTTATACACAATAGAAGGTATTCCCAAAATCTGCATGTCTATAGCTACTCATGGAAGATAACATCAGTTCAAGGCATGAAATTATCAGTGATCAGTAGAAACATTATACCTTGGCTGTAACACTACATTCCTTTGCTCGGAATCAGAAAAGTCATTGTGGGAACCCACCTTCTACCAGTTGCAAACACCTCAATAATGATGATGGTCTGGAAACTCCACCATGTGACTAAAAACTCTTCTTTGGCTGCAAAAAGTGTGTACAATGCTGGAACTGTTGAGGGCAGCAAATCTAACATCGAGAGCCATATATAGTTAAAGTGGCTCTTGGCTTGTGCCTATTGCAGCGAATACTCATCCTCATTATGTCAAGTTGGTGATTCTCAACAAGAAAGTTCAATCTTACAATTATTCCTTTTGGTGGCCTTCTTAGGAGTGTAATGTTGAACATATCCAAATTAGACCAAACACCGTTTTGATCAAGCATCTCACCTTTGGAAAAAGATTTTATTGTCTCCCAATGGTCTTCCATCCACATAGCCACTGCAGCTCTTGGATCTCCTTCTTCAATGCCTTGAAGTTCTACCCTCTCTCCTTTGTATTCCAGATCCATAGTGAATTTTCCCATAGAATGCACCTGCTGCAAGCTCCATGTTTTGGTGCTCCCTCCAAGACCCATGATATAGAAGTTTTTGCATATCTCTTGTTCACCCAAAATGATGTCCAATTGACTTGCTGTAGGAATTTGTACTGTCTCATTTCAAATGAGTCCTCCAACTCAAAGCACCATAACACAATTGGCCACAAAATCTTGAACACCAAAATGACATCCACTTTGCTTACCATCACCTAGCATCAAGCATCCTGCAGTGACTATCTCCATTTGGCCATCACCCATGATCTTGTCTTCAATTGTGCTACCTAGCTCCCACGGGTGATTTACAAATCCTGAACATTAATGTTTCACAATGTGTTTAGAATGCTTAACCAACCCTATTTGATTCCTCCTATGTTTCCTTTCAATGCAAGAGATGGATAACTCATTAATGATATCAATGTCTCTATCCATTTTGACTCTCAAAAGATCACTCGGATCCCATAAGAAAAAGCAATCTTGGACTTGAATTAAAGAGTTCACATACTCTATCCCACCTTTTAGGATGCTTCCCATAATAACAAGAATCTCACAGTGACATAGTAGGAAGTAACAAATCTGAAATTTGATCATCATTTCCATACCTTAGTTTGTCAACTAGGAGCTCACCCTCCTTTGCTAAAACAGGAATCGTGAGTTACCCTCAACACCTCTATCCTTGTGAGTCAAAATATTTTCTTCAAATGCATTTCAATCTGCAATGCTACTTTAAAAACCAATCGATGGCTTACAATTTGGAAGTTGGAAGGATAGTGCATGATTTGGCACATCTTCCCTGATCTTCTTCTAGGCAATTTTGGGTGACTTGGATTTATCTTCTTTTCATGGTTTTCCATCATTGTGTCTTCCCTTTGTTCTAGAAATACTTCTGGTTTATCGATTGCCAGCTCTTTGTCTTTTCTACACATTACCTGGCCTTGTTCTTCTTCCATCTCCTAAGGAGTGAATTGAAGCATGGTTTCTTGCAATAGAGCGCAGTATTTTTTTGTTGTCCCCATCAATTTTTCAAAGAGAGGAAAAGATATTTTCTCTTGCATATCTTCACTCTTTTCGATAAGGTTGTTGTATATGTCATAACAAGTAAATCACATGATCTATTATGATTGGAACTCTCGCTCCTACTTGGCCATTTCCTTTGTGAAATCTTTCTTATTAGTTCTTCATACTTTGGGAAAGAGAGGGTTGCCTTCAAATTTTCCAACTAATGCATATATTTTTCATATCTTTCAGCAGTTTCTGTAACCTGAGATTTGTAGTAAATCACCATTGCAGTCTCTTCTCCGTCCTCATTGTAAAGATCCATTCTAAGATATCTCTTATGGGATTGCATGATTGACTTGCCCTTTCAATCTCGTTGATTCACAAGTTAGCAAGATTCCGGCTCTGATACCAACGTGATGTCCTTGGTTAATTTTCTCTATCTTTTGTTACTTGCATATATATCCTATAGATTGTTAATGGACTCTAATAAATAGTCAGTGCTAGGGTTTACTTCTGATTGCACTAGTTTATAGCTGGAAATGAAACAATTTACAACATTGAGCTAGGGTTTATAGCTGGGAATGAAATAATAATAGTACTGCTTCTAATCAGATTTTTGAAACAATGGAAAATTGTTAAACTTGCATGTTTGACATTATTTATTTCTCAAACCTTTACACAAAAAGTCTTATAAGCTTATTTTGGCTTACAATTAGGTAAAATTCACCAAAAGTTACAAGAGACCCTTGTGAGGTAGATAGGAATTTATCATCTGTGTAAGGATCGTGACCCAACACAGTCTCACGAAACAATAATAATCCACTCATGATCTCATAAACATGGAATAAAAATGATAGAACTTCATTAAGTAATAAATATCATAACACATCCTCATATGTGTAGTGCATAATCCAGGTAAAAGCACATAATATATTATAGACAAAAATACAACTCTGGCTCTCATGCCATGAAGTCAAATAATGATACAATTTGAAAGTACAAATATAGTCGACGATATAATAATAATGTGAGGACATACAATATAGTCTTTGATCGCCGCCAACCCTCATAGTCATCCGCAAGTCAAGAGACAAGAAAATGGCTCACGCGCTTTTTCGCCCAACCATGAAACTTATGCTTCCCTGGAATTCTTCCTAACACAAAGAATACCCACCCTGCACAGAGTACTTAGCAACTTGGAAAAAATGCAAGAGGGAATCCCAGTGTAAGCCTGATGTATATACATGCATTTCTAACATGAACATGCAATGTCCTACAAACATGATATGGTAGAGAAATATATATAATAATTTTTCTAGGTAAATTCCATCTATTTCAATGAACACACGGCTTTGGCCAAAGCACTATAAGTATCAAGTAGATCCTGAAAAGAGGATCGACCTTCTCGGTTAACCCATATTGGACACCCTATCATAGAAGGTAAACCCAATACACACATAGAATACAATAACATGCATTTTTTTTCATAAGATAAATAAATATTACTCCTTTATTTCATACAAACGATTTTATGTGTCCTTCACTATTTCATATACATATATGAACATAAATATTTTAAGTAGAAAGTAGATTTAGAAAAATGGATTTGCATTAAGTGATTTAATAATAGAAAAAAAATGGATTTTTATATATTTTCACAAATTATATTTCCACTATAGACTCTTTCTTTCAGATTTTAAATTTCAATTTCAAATTCAAGCATTTAATATAACATCCAATTTAAAACACATTTATCTACATTCATAAGATGTTCAACCAGTATTCACAACCAATTCAATTTACTTATCAATTAAGTTTATGCAAGAACATGAGATGTGACAATCAGATATGACCTGTTTGCTGTCTTTACTCAGATTTGGCTATCCTTACCTGATCTGGTCGATCTCCCAAGTGTCTGCAGTAGCAATATATAGGGGCAGCCTGTAAATCCCGGTGACCAGCAGCGACCTTCCTGGATGGTGGGTGGTTTGCAGAAATGTCTGCTGTTGAATGGCAGGTGAAACAAATTGATCCAGGTGTTGTTAAGTTTGCAACAAATCAGCCCTAGTATTCTGCAGCAAATGATGGTGTTCAGCCTCCAGATCTGGGCAATATTCTTGGAAATCTGTCTGGTGTTGGTTGAATGTGAGCTCCCTCTAATGGCACCTGGATGAAAGTTGATGTAACCGGCATCAAGTCCTGAAAATATCCAATTATTACCTTTGTTCAGCATACCGTAACAATTACCAGAATGACTGAGCATGAGGAAAGGGTTTCCATCCTAACCTAAAACTTGCCTTCAAGGGTTTTTGTCCTTGATGGCCTCAAGCTTTGATTCAAATTGTGAACTGGAAATTATCAAAAATCAGGTTGCCAAAAAGAGAAGCCACTTGTAAATATACCTTGCCCTTTAGGGCCCATGGGTTCCAAAGTTTAACGCCACAAATCTGAATTTTGAATTTATAATTTTTAAATTGAAATTCGATTACTAAATAGAGAAGTCTGGTTACAATATATATGTGACCAGAATAGTCACATTAGGTAGTACAGCCCCAGCCAGGCTACAAGTCTTGTCACAAAATATCAAAATTACATAACCATAGGAAGTCTTTTTTTAACAATAATTACATATCAAGTTTGCTGCTAACATTTCATTTTTCCTTTTTGCTAGACCATTTTTACTCATTTTAAAGGAGTCAAACCCAGGAATGGCTCCAATTGAAGGTGAGATGTGCTCCCAGCTGCTGTTATCAAAGTTTTGATGAGTAACTTCCAGTTCCCTCACTGCTGAATCTCTTCGTAGTTCATACTGATGAAGGTCGCTGTATCTGTTTTGAAAATTATATACTCTTTCTGAAATTTATCATCTACCTTCCTTAAGTCTTGAGGTCAATAATCAGCCTCTTGAATATCATTCTTAAACAGTGGAGCAGCACCTTCATCTAAGATCTTCAGGAACCTATCTGCAGGTAGTCTCAAGGTTAAAGTCACTTGTTGAAAAATCCAGAGAAATGTGAGTCTACAGTAGACTTAGTAAGAACTCTCCTCTTGCCCTGGTACAAGTGCTCATTCTTCCTTTTTCATATAAACAACAAAATTTCAGTAGACATAATAGACCAACAGATATTTGACTCAGCATTAAGACCTTTTACAAATCCACACAAAATTTGAAACTATGACACATTATTTCTATAGTCCCAGCCTAGGATGCTACCCATAAACATTGACCGAATAGCAGATGCATATTGAAATTTAGAGAAAATATGATCTATATCTTCAGAATAGTCACAGATAGAACAAACAGATGGAGTAGGACCAGTGATAAGTTTCTTAAGCAACAACATCCATCTAAAACAACATTTTTTAGGCCCAATTTTATTAGACTAGCAGACCTTGGTAATATTAGGCTAGTTTTTTTTCTCTATTTCCAATTTTCAAACCTGACTGACATGATCAAATACCTCTTGGGAGTGGGTTAACATTTTATACAGATTGTGTGATTTGATTTTTAGGGGGGGACTCTCATCAATTTAATTGAAGTTTTCAAAACCTTCATCATCAATCTTAATACTAACCGGGAACTGTATTAACTCCAATGCTTTTTTAATTACAGAGAGGGATCTTTTATTGGACTCTGGAAAATTGAACTCATTTTTTAGTTGAGCCCAGATTTTAATCTCATTATTGCTCAGAATGTCATTAAAGGAAAAAATTCCTTTACAATTCCATTTCTTGGCTGAACATCCTTGTACCAATGTAAAATATTCCGAGCCAAATTTTTTCAATTTCCAATTACAGTGAGCAAAGCAACACACATCCATTAGGGTTAGCACTTAAACCAAACGATGCGAAATTCAACTCTAACCAAGAATGCGCCAGATGACGACGAGCATATGGTCAGAGGATCTCAAAGCAATGCTGAGTAAAGAACTCTAACCAAGAATGCGCCGGATGACGACGAGCATATGGTCAGAGGATCCCTATCTTCTATTATGCTGAAAGTAAACTCAACACCCAGAATGTGCTTTCAAACCCGGAGTGGGAATGGAGCTACCATAGGGCGGAGATGTAAGATATTACAATGCAAATCAAAGTAAATAGGCGGCAAGCCAGCCTCTTCCACTAATAGTGGGAAATATAATAAAGAGCTTACAAATGTGAATATTGGCTGGTTAGTACTACTAACAGCCTTACAATGTAATATATCTCCTGCAAGCACGATGGATTATAGTGATAATCAAACTGTTGAAATGTAGAGCTACTCCAGAATGATTAATATGACTAAATATGACTAAGACAGACAATCCCAGCCCTATTAATAATTTTACTAAGTCTGATATGACAGACCTGCAGTTAAAAATGGTGAAACCAGCAACTCCAGAACTCACTTAAATACTCATATCTCTCTCAATACTCACTCATTTAACTTGAAATCAGTTGCAAAACATTCTAATGATGATGACAATGAAGATGGATCACAAAAACTTCTCACAAAGACCCCTATTTATTTTGCACGACTTCCAAGCACTTACAAAGTGAAATTGCCTGCAAGCAAGGGCGATTTACTTTAGATAATTCATAGACTTCAAATAAAATTCTGGAAACTTGCACATATGGTCGCCCTACATAGGAAAATAGATTGGAACAGTACCCAGAACAATATTATTTCTGTTTCTTGAGTTGTGAGTAAAAACAACCTACAGCCATACAAACCAGCAACTCTAAAATTGACAGAAAATACAATAACTCAACTACAGAGTGTGGGAAGAACCAACTACAACTAAACCTCTCAACTAGTTGCTGTCTTTCAAGCAAGAAGAAGAGCCAAGCTAGGAGGCTTTCATTCCTCGAAGCAGTCCCAAAGCCATTCCGGCAGCATAACAATGTCATAAACATAAGATAATCCAAAAGAAGAGAAGGAACCTCCTTTATAGAATGAAGAGAAGACTCCAGAGGCTTCTAGAAAGTGCACCCTAATCCCAAGCTGCTTTTAGGTTTAATCTTTGACCAAAACCCTTTCTTCAAAATGGCGTACCTTCCTTGAGAGATATAAATCACTTCTTTTTTTTTATAAAATATAAACTCCTTCAAATAGGCGTCCATTTTCCCTTGAGCAATTATAAACTTTAGAAATATAAAAATATTTCCTTCATGAGAAGATACCCCTCAAAGTCCCCTTCTTTAAAACAACTGTTAAGTTATATCACTAGGCCAAGGGGTATTTTTTATAATAAAACATTTTGACTTAAAATAACTTATTTCTCCAAAATGAACCCCTTAAGCCAAAAATGAGAATTACCCAATGAACTGCCAGACGAGGAAAGTTGACTGAGCTGACGCTGACTGGACCACTGCTAAAAATAGAATTTACTAAAAATAGTAAATTCCTGAAGGTGCTCAGAATGCCAAGGAAAACATACCACTGCAACGCTCTCTGAAAACCCAGAAGGAAACCAGAATCCAAACACCCAAACTCCAACAAGCAGAACCCTGAATCCTCAAGAGAACCCACCAAACAGTCGGAAACCCTAATTCTGCCTCTGACTAGCTGACAACACCCCGAGAATAGGCCATCGATCACTGAGAAGTGCAGTGCTAAAAATGGGGACATTACAGTCCGCCCTTCCCAAAATTGCTTGTCCTCAAGCAATACCACCACAACTCCAAAAAAATTAAGACTGATCCATACCCAAACAAGTATGATCCCAGGTTCCCAAATCCGTCTTAGGAAGGACCCACCATGCCGATGCTGCACTACTCTGATCACATCAGTGAAAACATCATGCCAATGTTGCACTACCCTTCCTTGTAACTCCAAAGTGTTACCATCCATGTTACCCAAACTGAAGGATCTTAAAGGACTGAGATCAATATCATACAACATCTCAAGTCCACGATGCCCCGAATCAACAGTATCAACCACACCACTGTCAATCATAATTCTAGGCACGAAGAAAGATAGGATATTCAACTCAAAATCAATCTCCTCAGCATACCTCCACGAAGTCATGACTGCAAATGTGACATCTTCCAATCTTCTTGCAAGGAGGAAAGCAATCCTTTGCAAGAGCTCAACAAATTCATACTCCAGTCTCCTCATGGAGCTACTATGCACCAACTGAATTATATTGACACCCCCAAGAAGACTTCTAATCACTCTTACAGTTCCAACTCCGAAAGTCTCAGAATGAAAAGCCAGAGCATGTGGAAGTTCGCTGTCCCGAACCAGCAATGAGAGTAAACTAACAAAGTTAACATCACAAACCTCCAAAGTGGCCGGAAAATAAACTAGAGCAACCTCCAACTGAAAACTACCACTTCTTAGACCAAAAGTGAAGAAACCACTCTCCTGAATGCAAGAAACTCCACATGTAAGGTGGCTGGTCTGCCTCCAACCAGCAAGCTCGTGTCTCAAAATCGGCCCTTGTCTCAGCCGAAAGTCACTCCCAAGAGCAACCGATCGTTCATCCCTCCAACCCATACTCAAAATTTCTCTCCAATCCATTTGTTGATGAACAAACGGAACCATCAAGTGGCTGAAAAAGAAGGGAACAACACCAACAAATTTGGAAATTGGCTCCTTATCCCTCCAAAAGTTCTTCTTTCCACAAGCAATAGGCTCCATCAACCCATGTTGAGGATCCCAAGCATGGATACCCAACTGAAAAATATTTTCAACACATTGCCAAGAAATCTCAACGCATCTCCAAGTGCTAGTGAGAACCGAGTGCATTCTCACGAAACTGGTGTCCCCTTGAAGCTCAACCATGAAAGCTTCAACCACATTGGAGAATGTAACATAGAATGACTTCAGATTCGATTCCCAAAACTGACTAGTATGAGCCCAAACATCATTCCACCCAAAGGATGGATTGTCAAGAGTGCAAACACCAAGTTCTAGTTCATCATTCTCCCATTCCTCCTGAGTAGTAGGTCTGAAATCATCACTCCTTGCTGCTGTAATGAAGATACCAGCAGCTACCACGACTTGTCTCATCAACATCTTGATGTCATAGATGTTGAAATTTCCTCGCTTCGACTCCTCCCATATGGAATCTTCACCCTTGAGCCCACTTATGCATTCATTACTAATCAACAGACGTGGCACTTCCTCATCACCTTCTTCAAAGAGAGGATTGTCATAAATTTGAAAGTTATTCCATCCATCTTGCTGATCCAAATCTGCACTTGTAACTTCAGTCCTTCTTGTGAGACCTTCAAGGTCAAACTCTTCTCGAAGACTATCAAGCTCACAAATTACTTGCTTGATTTCTTCGGCTTTATGTGCATTCTCTTGCTTTGTGAAAATTTTGAAATCAACAAACTGATTTCCTACCTCCATTAATGCCATTTGAGTTTCTTCCAGCGTAGCTCTTGTTGATTCAAACTCTAGATAAAGTTCATCAAACTTCCTCTCTCTATCTTGAAAAGCACAAATGGTCTTCTTTGCAACTTCAAGGGCGTGATCACGATCTTCAACCAAGTGCATGTACTCGGACTTCAAGGTTACCAAAGAGCTTCTGATACATTGCAGATTGGGAAGAGCAACTTCATCTTTCACTCCTCTTTGTCTCTCTTCAAGCTGAGCCTTCCAGTACAACCCTTCAACCAAGCCAAGTGTGTGATCAAACAGGGATAGAGCTTGCACTTCCTTGTCAACGGAGACCTTGAATTGTCTGTCCCAATCATGAGAATTCAAAGATGATGAACTGCTGATAGGCTGCAACTGAAAATCAGAACCTTGTCCCTTGTCTTCGCTGCCCTCATTGCTGCTCCAACATTCATGAACTCCACCATTGACTAGAGGAGAATGCTTATTGTCATAAAAAGCATCATACTTCACAGATTCTTTGACCCCAAGTTTGCAATCAGCTTCTTGAATTGGTAAATCAGCCTTGTGTTCTAAAACCATTTTAAACCTTCCTTCTTCAAGAGCCATAAGGTCTTCTAGCTCTTCATCCACCTCTCCATCTTCTTGATCAAAGGCTATGACAGCCCCTAATTTGAACGAAGAATCATTGAATGTTGTTCTGAAAGTTTTGGAAGTAACAACATCCTCCTTGGTGGTTGCAACCAACTTGACGGGGTCACCATAGAGCTTTTCAGAAAAAGCTTCTTCATCAAAAACAACTTTTCCTTTTGTGGCCTTCTCATAACTTGCAATGCAATCTGATTTTTGTTCTTCATCAGGATCAAAGGGAAATTCATCCCACAAAGGTTCTCTTTCATACCTTGGTGCCAACACACCCGGATCCCAAATGCTAGTGGGTTGATTAGGATGATCAACCGTAAAAAACTTATCATGCTCCCTTTGTAGTGATGACTCTTTGAATAAGTCAAGTCCCAAATCACTTAAGCTGATATCATCAAAAATATTTCTTTCCCATGGTTCGGTTTGCTGGTCAAACCCAAGTCCAATAACGCCACCACGGAAATGGAGTGAAGAACCTTCTATACTTGCTGTTTTGAAAACTTCACCATCCCTATCTTCTTCGGGACCTTCATGGAAAAGTATGTCGCCAAATTCTTCATGTGGAACTTCTTGGGAAGTTGGGTCAGCAACAAGAAGAGAATCCTTCTTCATCAAATCTTCAAAATGAGTATGCATGAACTCATGGGATTCGCTTCCAATATCATTAATATGTCCTTCCTTTTCTTCAACGAACTCATCGCAAACAATAGTCCTACCAAGCTGATCTTCATTACTTCCTATTACATGCAAGTCAAGGGAAGTATTATGGGACTCTACCCTTAACTCTTCACTTGCCAAGGTATCCTTATCGAACTCACGTTCATTTTGATGTGATATGTGCACCTTGCTTGTGCCATCTTCACTGCTAGATGGCTGATTTTTCTCTTCAACTTGCATATTTGTGGGCTGCAATTCACAAATAGGCTCTTCATCTTCTTCCTTCTTTGATTCTTCAACCAAAGCTTGTTCTGCTTCCCTTTTTAACATTTTCCTAATGTGGTCCACCATCTCCGACTTTTCGGGCTTCAGAAACGCCACACAATTCAAATGGGCATCAAATGAAACATTGTACTTATAATCATCTGGCATGTTTTGATATTGCTCACGGAGTTTGGCAGCCTCATGTTCACATTGTCTTTTATACTGTTTAGCATATTCAATGAAATCCCTCATGGAAAAACAAACCTTTCCTTCCTCAGATACCATAGTTGAATCTGACTTCTCACGATCCCTGGACCTTAGAAAACGCAACATCTTTGAAACTTCTGAAAGCTAAACTGAACTTTGTTCTGACCTCAGGTGTAGAAACTGATTTCTCTGTCATTCAACTATCAACTGAACCTTGATGGGCATAGGATGGCAGGATCTTGGCTCTAATACCACTAAAATATTCTGAGCCAAATTTTTCAAATTTTCAATAACAGTAAGCAAAGCAACACACATCCGTTAGGGTTAGCACTTAAACCAAAACAATGCTGAATTCAACTCTAACCAAGAATGCATCGGATGACGACGAGCATATGGTCAGAGGATCTCAAAGAAATGTTGAATAAATAACTCTAACCAAGAATGCGCCAAATGACAACGAGCATATGGTCAGAGGATCCCTATCTTCTATTATGCTGAAAGTAAACTCAACACCCAGAATGTGCTTTCAAACCCGGAGTGGGAATGGAGCTACCATAGGGCGGAGATGTAAGATATTACAATGCAAATCAAAGTAAATAGGCGGCAAGCCAGCCTCTTCCACTAATAGTGGGAAATATAATAAAGAGCTTACAAATGTGAATATTGGCTGGTTAGTACTACTAACAGCCTTACAATGTAATATATCTCCTGCAAGCACGATGGATTATAGTGATAATCAAACTGCTGAAATGTAGAGCTAGTCCAGAATGATTAATATGACTAAATATGACTAAGACAGACAATCCCAACCCTATTAATAATTTTACTAAGTTTGATATGACAGATCTGCAGTTAAAAATGGTGAAACCAGCAACTCCAGAACTCACTTAAATACTCATATCTCTCTCAATACTCACTCATTTAACTTGAAATCAGTTGCAAAACATTCTAATGATGATGACAATGAAGATGGATCACAAAAACTTCTCACAAAGACCCCTATTTATTTTGCACGACTTCCAAGCACTTACAAAGTGAAATTGTCTGCAAGCAAGGGTGATTTACTTTAGATAATTCATAGACTTCAAATAAAATTCTGGAAACTTGCACATATGGTCGCCCTACATAGGAAAATAGATTGGAACAGTACCCAGAACAATATTATTTATGTTTCTTGAGTTGTGAGTAAAAACAACCTACAGCCATACAAACCAGCAACTCTAAAATTGACAGAAAATACAATAACTCAACTACAGAGTGTGGGAAGAAGCAACTACAATGAAAGGAAACCAACTACAACTAAACCTCTCAACTAGTTGCTGTCTTTCAAGCAAGAAGAAGAGCCAAACTAGGAGGCTTTCATTCCTCGAAGCAGTCCCAAAGCCATTCCGGCAGCATAACAATGTCATAAATATAAGATAATCCAAAAGAAGAGAAGGAACCTCCTTTATAGAATGAAGAGAAGACTCCGGAGGCTTCTAGAAAGTGCGCCCTAATCCCAAGCTGCTTTTAGGTTTAATCTTTGACCAAAACCCTTTCTTCAAAATGGCGTACCTTCCTTGAGAGATATAAATCACTTTTTTTTTTTTTATAAAATATAAACTCCTTCAAATAGGCGTCCATTTTCCCTTGAACAATTATAAACTTTAGAAATATAAAAATATTTCCTTCATGAGAAGATACCCCTCAAAGTCCCCTTCTTTAAAACAACTGTTAAGTTATATCACTAGGCCAAGGGGTATTTTTTATAATAAAACATTTTGACTTAAAATAACTTATTTCTCCAAAATGAACCCCTTAAGCCAAAAATGAGAATTACCCAATCAACTGCCAGGCGAGGAAAGTTGACTGAGCTGATGCTGACTGGACCACTGCTAAAAATAGAATTTACTAAAAATAGTAAATTCCTGAAGGTGCTCAGAATGCCAAGAAAAACATACCACTGCAACGCTCTTTGAAAACCCAGAAGAAAACCAGAATCCAAACACCCAAACTCCAACAAGCAGAACCCTGAATC
>CM021108.1:84397838-84453242 GCA_007115665.2 Sequoiadendron giganteum
TATAGAGAGAGTGGTGGGGAGTGATGGATGGAGAGGTAGGTAGAGATGTATTAGGGAGATAGAGAGTAGAGAGGGAAGTAGAGGGAGAGGTATGGAGGGGGAGAGAGGGAGGTGAGATAGAGAGCAATAGAGAGAGTGTGGTAGGGAGTGATGGAGGGATATGCAACTAGAGAGGGATACGTGAAATAGAGAGAAGTAGAGAGAGATAGAGATAAAGGGAAGGAGGGACAGTGGGTGAGAGAGGGGAGGAAGGGAGAGGTAAAGAGGGATAGGTGAGATAAAGATATGTAGAGAGAGAATGGTGACATATATAGAAGTGGAGAGTTACAAAGAGGGAAAGAGAGAATGGTGAGATAAAGAGGAGAGAGTGAGAGAGAAAGAGGGTAAGGGAGGAGTGAGAGAGAGTGAGAGAGAGAGGTAGAGGGAGGGAGAGGAGAGATATAGAGTAGATAGGGGAAAAGGTAGGGAGGGAGACATCTAGTGAGAGAGAGAGAGGGATAGGGGAGATAAAGATAATTAGAGAGGGAAGGAGAGGTAGAGAGAGAGTAGAGAGGGAATGAGGGAGGGAGGGAGAGAAGCAATATAGAGAGGTTTAGAGAGCATGTTAGGGAGTGATGGATGGAGAAGTAGGTAGAGAAGGATTAGGGAGGTAGAGAGTAGAGAGGGAAGGAGAGGGAGAGGTATGGATGGAGAGAGTGGGAGGTTAGATAGAGAGTAATGGAGAGAGAGTGGTAGGTTGTGATGGATGGAGAGCTAGGTAGAGAGGGAGAGGGGATATATATATTTAGAGAGGGAGGGAGAGAGGGAGAGAGATGTAGTGAGGGAGAGAGAGGTGAGATAGAGAGAAATAAAGAGTGTTTGAAGGAGAGGTAGGTAGAGAGAGGGAGGGAGGAGATAAAGATAAGTAGAAATGGAAGGAGAGGTAGAGAGAGAGGTGAGATAGAGAGAAGTAGAGAGGGAATGAGGGAGGGAGGGAGAGAGGTGTAGAGAGAGTGGTAAGCTTTGATGGATGTAGAGGTAGGTAAAGAGAGATGGGAGATAAAGAGTAGATAGGGAAGAAGAGAGGGAGAGAGAAGTATGGAGAGAGAGAGAGGGAGGTGAGAGAGAGGTTTGCTAGAGAGAAATAGAGAGAGTGGTAGGGCATGATGGAGGGAGAGGTAGGTAGGTAGAGAGAGGGGGGGAGGGAGATAGAGACAAGTAGAGAGGGAAGGTGGGAGAGAAGGAGAGATAAGCGAGGTAGAGAGAATTAGAGGGAAAAGGAGAGAGACAGAGAGAGATTTCTTGAGATCAAGGGAGAGAGAGTCAGAAAAAGGGATAGAGATAGTGAGAGAGAGGTCTAGAGTGTAAGGGATAAAAATGAGTGAGATAGAGAGAGAAATAATACAATTTTCTGATTACTGAAATTTGACCTCCTAATTATTGAAATTTGACTAAGTTTGAAATTTGTGAGATCTTCCAAAAACTAGAAGAGAGAGAGGGGAGAGAGGGAGGAAGGGAGAAAGAGAGGGAGTGGAGAGATAAAGAGTAGGGAGAAGGAGAGAGTGAGAGAGAATGACGATAGAACTTGTTGACTACTAAAATCTGACCTCGTGATTACTTAAATTTGACATGCTGATTACTGAAATTTGACTAAGTCTGAAATTTTAAAGATCTCCCAAAAACTAGAATTTGCATTATAACTCCTAGAGATCTGAAACCACTCTCAAACATCCTGGAAGTATATACATTAAATATAACTTAAAGTAAATGTCAACTTATACTGAAATGTTTATTTCATGTATATAGTTTCCCTAAAAGATAACAAGAGGAGGAGATAAGAAAAAGAGAAGAAAAAAATTCAATGTAGACCCAAACACGAGCGCATTATAACGCACTCGCATTTTGTCAATGCATTCACAAAACAGGTCAAAACTTATTACGTGCTCATGTTATATCTTGCTTTGGGAATTCCCGAACCTTGGGCTTGGTATTTGCCTTGGAATACCAACCCAAAGGCTTAGAGGGCATTCCCAATGACCAGAGACGTGTTTTTAAAAAATCTTCCATATTTCACATAATTGAGTTCGTGCTCACCGTCAGGATTGTACGTGGTTCAACATCAAAAAAATCAAACACATGGGTAATGTTGGGTTCTCTCTTAGCTATCCAACGATGTAATTTTTTTCACTTTCTGAAAATATTAAGCCTTTCATCCATAATTTATTTTATTTGTATGTCATTTTTTTGCCAAAAAATAGTGTTTGGTAATTTTTTCATTATAAATTAACCGTTAATCGATTTTTCAAATAAATTATTTTTTTACAAACTGACTCCATTCTACAAATTTTAAAAAATAAATAAAAATAAATTCAATTAGTTTCCAAAATTTGTAGGGGTAGCATGGCGAAAATTCTATTTTTCAGGAAATGTCCTCTTCGAAAATTAGTAAAAAATGAAATATTCATTAAAAAATTATCAGAAAAATCCTGCATCAACTACATACTGTTAACTAACTTCTGACCATTGTGATTTTAAAAATACTAAAAAAAATTTCACCGTACAAGGGTCATACAAGAGTTGCTATGCTATGTTTTTTTGACAAAAAGAACACCAATTTGTGTACATCCCTCATTTCAACCCCTTAATCTCAACCATTTTCAAAATAAATTAGTAGTTTAGAAAGTAGACTCAGAGAGCTTAAATCCTTCTTTTTGTTCCATCTCAAAATTTTGAGTGTAAGTATCCTCAATTTCACGTCCAAAGTCAGTATTTCCTGATTTCAGAAAAAAACTGTCCACTTAAGTCCCCTTTTTGGGAACCATCTTGGTGCACTTACCCTAATGGATTTATCCGCAAAGAAATGTATTGTTTTTTTTTTTTAGGTATAAGAATGGTTTATAAAATAAGGGGAGAATATATAGTTCATGTCATCATTACATCTAACACAAAAGGCAATTTGGTCTTCTAGTGTTCCATAATTTTCAAATTTGTAGTTGCACTTTGTACAAAATGCATTGAATGGATTGGGCAAGGGGTTGGCCACTTTTAAAATTTCATGTATCTAAAACATATATGAAAACAATATTGTTATGTAGGGGAGAAAATTTATTAAATTTTTTGGGAGGTAACAATTTTGAAATGATTACCTGAAATGTTGACTGGAGGAATCTTTGTAGCCTTTTCGTTGTTTAGTTTGCAAATATATGTAGATTTGGTGGTTTTGAATGTGTTGGTTGGCTCTTTCTGCCTTACAATATTTTTGAATAAAATTGGTGGGAACTCATTTTCTTGCACCTGATTTTCTATTTCTAAGAACTACCATGTGAAACTCTCATTTAGTTGTATCTGTTTGTTAACAGTGAGTGAATTAGATTTAATTTATGGATTGTAATGATAGAAAGAAGAAAGAAATAGATGTACAATTTTTTAGGATAAGAGTTTGAAATATTTTCATACCTTTGGTCTATCCATTTCTAAATCACCATCTTTGATGTCAAGTAGAAACTATGACGTTGTTCTTTTTGTGGAGATAATAGCTGCAACAATCGTTCCAATGGGATAACTATTTGTAGTTGTAAGTAATTGTTTGATTGCCATTTATGGTATGAAGTTATATTCTTCACATAGGTAGGGTATGACCTCAACTATGTTTATTTCTTGCAAAATGATAATGCAGTCACAATCTCCACAATCATAGTCTGTTTTGTGTGCAATTTGGAAATTTGATACACGTATTGTTGAACCTGGAATGATTTTGTCTTCGTGTTCTTTAAAAATATGGCCAATAAAATTTAAAGTAATTGTCATTTCATCTTTATCATCTATTAAATTTGCATGGAGCACTTCACATGTTTGGCTGGCTTTGTCCAGGTTGGCTTTATACACAACAATTATGTCACCTTCAAAAGTGTTTCTAGCTTTTTGGGTGTTCAAATCCTTAATGGATATGGAATTGGGACTTCCAATGTTTTATTTGTAGAGAATAAAGTAGAAATTCTTGAGCACTGAAAAAATGAATTAGCATAGTGGAAATTGAATTTTTATTTTCTGAATACCTTTTGGGCATTTCTACCTGTTTTGGTGCTTCTTTTTTGCTTGTTTTCTTGTTGCTTCCATTATTTTCCTACATAGTAAAATATTACGGTGTTGAATTGTATACATTGTAATTATAGTAATTTTTGACATGATATTAGTTACGAAAATTTGTTTGAGCAATCGTAGAACTAATTTTTTTTGCATGGAAATAAAATAATGTTATTTTGTTTGTGTAGAAATGCATTAGTATATTTGCTAAACATGTTGAAACAAGGATACGAGTTTAGATAGGTAGCATATTACAAATATTGATAGCAATGTAGTGATCATCTAAAACATGAAAAAATATTTTTATATGCTCAATGGGAATCACAAGTCAAGTAATTTTATTGATTATGATAGACATTTATAAAAGTGGCATGGTGATTAGTCCAGTATGCTTCTAATTTGTAGGTGGAAGATGCATGTGTATTTGAATTACACCAAAAATGGTCAATTAGCAGTTTGTTTATAGCATGTGGTTTAATATGAATAGTATTTTTTTCTTTTGCATATGATTAGAGAGTAATTTTTTGTTTGTTTGTATATTCATGTCAATATTGAAATCTCATATAATATAAAAGATGTTTTGTGTGTTTATATGTGTAAGTATTTTATTGATAGTTGTTAGAACTTCTAAAATTGGAGTGTTAGGTCTTGCATAGATGCTACACACATTGAACTCGATGTTAGTTTGAGTTATTGTTATTGTAAATGCTTCAATGTTTGTTATTGTATGTTATGTTATTTTAGATATAATTAGATATTTTTTAGTTAAATTCAATATGCCATGTATGTTGTATAGACCAAAGGAATTGAAATCTTGAAATACATTATTAGTTTCCTATGGATGCATGTAAATGTTTCTTGCAAACATAAGATACTAGATGCCATTATTCCATGGTCATTGAAAATGTCATTTATATGTGCACGTAAGATACGAGTGTTCAATGCACACATATGAATTTGTGGGATGTTATTAGGAAGTCAGATTTCATTTTCAAATTTCCATTGTGCATTTGATTGAAGGAATTGCATTTCGAGGACTATTTTTTTCTTTACTTCAAGAAATTTTTAACATTTAGAGGTTTGAGCAAGAATAATGATTGAATTGATTTTGTTTGTGATAGTGTTGTGTATGTTGTTATTCCATGTTGTCTAATGCCTATTGGATCAAATGCTACAACATACATTGTAAGTCTTTGGGATTGATGTATAGTTCTTGCACACACTAATTGTATTGGAATTTTTTTTTCTAATTGTAATTCTTTTTTTAGTGAGTGTTGTGTGGATGGGCCTAGAAATGCAAAGTATAGGTACCCATTCTCTACTAATGATTTTAGTATAACAGTGTGCTAGTTTTTTGATTTGTTGTTGGCCAATTTTTGAATTGTTAAATTTGATCCAAATTATATCTAAATGATTGTGTTTTGTAGATGCTTTGAATATTCCATCTGGTCCATTCACTAGACCATCTTGTGTATTGTAGTTTCCAGCATATATTTCTACAAGTATATTTTGTTTCAAGCATATTTGAGTTGGTAGAGTAGTTGTGTGAATGTATGATCTTATTCCACTGTATTTATCATCATGTTCATTGTTTGCATCTAATACAATGATTTCTCCAGGAATGGTTGATAGCATTTTCTTATTGTGTTTGTCAACATCCTTTCTTTTGTAGAAGAGGAAAGGGAATGTTGGGTCCATTGGAGTAGATGTAAAAAATGGTGGTTAAGATAATCTAAATCATCATTTATCTATGAACTGACATGAATTATATTGAGAATTGCAATGAATTTCTCATCCCTTTGTCGCATGGTAGAGATCAAAGAATAGCGCTTTATATTGTCTTTCCAAAAATTGTAAGGTATTAGTTCAAAAAATGTTGGTTTATTTTCAAATACATTAGATTCAAGTATGGGTTGCACTTGGTAAAGATATCCATAGAAAATTGTATCAAGGTTTGCAAAGTATGCAGTTGGTATTTTCATTATATCTCATAATCGCTTGTCAATATATAGTGTAGAAATGTTGAACCTACTAATGAAATTTTTGTTGGAATGATGGATGCACAGGGTCCCTGATGAAGCTGTAGTCTTCAACGGATGACCTTTGCTAGGAAGAAATATTCAACCACAAAGAAAGTATACAATAATGGAATTCAAATAGGAGATTCTATTATGATGATCTAGATATTTTATAAGAGTACATATACCTGATTATATAGGCAAGAGTAAAACCTAGAATACATAAGATGTTGCCAAGTGTCTAAATCACACTACATGTGACAATATGTAAACCCTAACAACCTACCTAGGGAATGATGACATGATTGAGATAAGTTTTAGAAAAGACAACTCATCTTCTAGAAGGAATCTTATCTCCTACAAACATGGAAAGGGGGATGACCCCACTATTAATGATTTATCTAACAATGCAACCTTGGAGTAAATTATTAAATGAAGACCTAAGTTAACTTATGCTAGTGTAATAAATAATTAATTACACTAACCCCCCCCCATAAGTGAAACTTAGGGAGGAAATGAAAAAAGAAATGATTATGCAGAGATGATGGATGATGGGTCTTAGGTACATGTTGTCCATTTTAGGTACCCATTTACAAATGATATAAAAATGCAACAAATCTCCCACAAATGGAGAAAAGGGGAAAAACCAGTGGGAGGAAAACCCCTCTCCAAAAAGGAGATCAAATGCAAGATGAGAAGGATGGAGGACTCCCAAATACCCCCCAAGTACATCATCCATTACATGGATACAATACAATCAATGCCCCCTCCATAGCAGGGAAATAGAGAGACTATATAGAACCCCCAAAACATGTGATCTCCTACATAAATGGTAAGTGTCTAATGACAAAACATGATCCAATGCCGAAAAACAACTTATCTCCCTTTTGGAAGAAATAAAACCAAATGAAAGTGTAGAGATACTTCCCATTAAGAATAGGAATTGAAGGAAGGAAGAATGAATGGGAATGATGATGTCTTTGAAAACTGCTCATGTGTCTCCTTTTTTAGTGAAGATGAAGATGCCACAATCAACTAAGGTACATGCCCAAACAATAAAGAAGGTGACAAATCGAGACAATGTAGAAACTGATGTTGAACAAGATCCAAAGACTGTGATACTAGATTTCCCCCCCATAATGAAGTGTCCTCAAAACCACTGAAAGAAGTCTGAAGCAACAAAGGTGTCCAAACCACATGTCTCCTACTAGGAAGAAGCAAGTCCAATGGTGGATGCAGAAGAAACTCCAACTCCTGAATGGAATGAGAGGGAAGAAGTCTGATACATGAAATCTATGAAGAGAAACCAAGTGCCTCCAAAGTAGTCTCAAGATCCCCAATCAAGGTTGAGACAAAGGAATGAGGAGACTCAAGAGAACTCTTCAAGGTGGAATATGAATAGAGGAATGATATCCCCTCAAGAATGTCCTCCAAAATAGTAGAAGTAGCCTAGTCAACAATCCCTGAAATGAATCCATCTTCTGATGTCAAGTCCGAAAAACTGAATGTGTCCTAATGAATGATGATGGAAGCCTTAGTCAATGATTCTGGACAAGGAATCACTAAATGTGAAGGGATACCAACTGTCTCTGATGGAGAAGAAGAAATATTTGAAGAAACCTTATGAACCTCTTCGGAAGATTCAAGGCAATCCAAACAAACAACCTCCTATATAACAATATCATCATGGGGTATATGATCTGAGGAATGACATTTTGAATCATGATCATCAGGGAAAGGTGGAATATTTGAATATCCATATAGCTCCCAAATCTCAGTCCAAAGGATATGAGGACAATCACAATGATCAATAACACTCAAAACATCACAATCAACTTGCATTTCAATGATCTCTAAGACAATATATGCGTTGCAACTCCAAGAAAATTCATGAATATGAGGACACATAGTTGTTAATAGTGCTTTGACATTCTATCCAATGTTTCAATATTCAATGGAATGAACTCTGATTTATTGTAAGGTATGTGGAACATTGAATGTAGTGTTACTCCACCTATGTTGTATGTTGCTTTTCTTGTATAAGAAGTTATTAGTCCCTTAGGCTTATCAAGGTCGCTATCAATACAGTTACTATAGATGTGGAGAAGAGCTTGGTATATGGATTTCACGATGAAAGTATTTCCTGTTCCAACTTCACCTATCAAGAATACGTGTAGTGGAGTTTTAATATCTTTCAGTTTTTTTAATACAATGTCCTTTACAATTGCTTGTTTCTCTTTATTTAACATTTGTCAGAATTTTCAATACCCATTGTTTTCCATAATTTGTGGATGTTGAATAATTTCAATTGTATTGAGAGCTTTACGATTAAATTTGATGT
Source organism: Sequoiadendron giganteum (assembly GCA_007115665.2). Classification (NCBI taxonomy): domain Eukaryota; kingdom Viridiplantae; phylum Streptophyta; class Pinopsida; order Cupressales; family Cupressaceae; genus Sequoiadendron; species Sequoiadendron giganteum. The sequence continues at coordinate 84,406,260 of CM021108.1, forward strand.
GGTTCATAGTTTGAAAATCTACTTGTATGTCATATTGTTCTGGATCTTTCTTATTTTTTGTGATGAAAGTCTCATGGTCGGTGCTTTCATCTTTAGCATTTAGCTCATGTATAGCTTTGTCAATGTCACCCCATCCAAAGTGAACATTGTAATTGAACTTTGCACGGTTAAGCTGAATTATTTTTTCATGATGTATGTAAGCATTTTTCCATGAATTTAAATTGTGTTTCAATGTATTCTCATGTATTGTAAAGGGGACATAGAGTAGTAATTTCTCTCTGCAATGATTTTCTAGATCAACATGTTTATTGAAATTGATAAATCATATAACATTTGGTTTTCTCTTTGGCTCGATTGTATTGCCATTCTTGTAACTATATTGTGCAACAGATTCTGGAAGGAAATTTTTGCCTAAAATAGGTGGCTGAAATTTTAGGTAATACTCTATTAAATATTTACAAATTATATTTTCTAATTCATCTGGTTCTTTGATTATATTTAAATTACCGATTTCAAGACAAAAGTGTGATCATTGTCGGGACTTGTATCGATGAATACACATTTCCTTGAACAATAATTGAGTGGAAGGGATAAGGCAATGTGAGTAGCTTGTTGTGAGGACATTTTTGTAAATTAAGTAAAGAATTTTTGAGGTTTCTTATCATCTTTATGGCATCAATATTGTTATGTTGGTGGTCTTTATGTATTCTCTTAAATACATACATAATTGATTTTTTAACCTTTGTCATGTAAGATCTACAATATATTGTTGAGCCACTGCATATGCATTAAGAACAAATTGTGCATATGTATTTACTTTCCATAGTTGTGGAATTTTCTTTGCAAAACTATTGTTCCATATTTGCGATGGTTTTCTTTGTAATAGAATTGTAGGCCTACATAGTGTTGATCTTTATCTATGATATAATCGTCCTCATTGATATCCATTCCATCTAGGAACATTTGAAAAGAGAGGGATGTTTCATATGTTCCTTTTTCCAAGTTTGAAAAGATATTGTTTGCAGTTGAAATTATATCTTCATTCTTGTCTACAAGTAGTTCGAGTATTCTAGTTTTGTCAATTGGTGGGAATGGGGAATTGTATTTGTACGCATCATTTTTTGTTTTCCTACATTGCTTTGTATGATGATGCTTGTGTAATATAGCTATATTAGGTTGTAGATGCCTAGTGCTACAAGTTATGTACTTGTCTACAAAGTCTATAATATTTGCATTGCTATCTTTGTCATAGATAGGTGCAATTTTTATCCATAGAAGAAAGTGATCATGTTCATTTCCACTATTTTGGAATTTAGTTACCCAGAAATAGTCTAAGACATTTCCAAAGAAATAATCATCTATAAATATTAATCTTTTGATTGCATTTATTCTATGTCTATAGTAACGTGCATAAGTAACTGGATCTTTTTTATGAGACTGAATTTATGGTTTTGATTTTGGCTATAAGCTTCTTTTTGTTCTGATCTTGATTGAGGTGAACTATGTAATTGTTCAAGTGTATTAGATAGAGGATCCAAATTTTTTTCGGCACTAGTAAATGTAGCAAAAAAAGTACAGGTGGTCCTAGTTGTCTTTTCATTGCAAATACATTCTTTTTAAGTTGCTGTAAATAATCAGGAGATGTTGTTATCCTTTTGAAATCAATATAGCTAATATCTAATTTGAGTATCTTCTCTAGGTTAGGTTTGTCTTTGACATCTTTAGCTAGTAGCTTTCTTCCTTTTAGCTAACCTTTATGGATTCTTATCCACATTGTAGACACAACTTGTTGTATGATTATTTCAATTGTCTTGAAAAATAAGTTTGTTATGTGGTAGGAAAATTCTCTATTTGAATGTAGCAACTCCCATTGTGCAATTTTTTGGTATGTGAAATTTTTGACAATGTCAACATCACGTGGATTGCCAAAAAATAGTATAGGGAAATTCATCTCTTCAGAATACTTATCTTTAAAGATTCCAATTGAAGAATTCTCTTGTATAGGTGCTATTTCTATAATTTTTTCTTGCATTTTATGTATAGATCTAGATTCAGTGAATCCATGGATTAAAGATTCAGTGGTCCATATTGATGTTTTGTGTCACTTTCTATTGTACTTTTTTCATTGATGTTTTCATTTTGTTATTTCAACCTTTTCCATTTTGTACAACATTGTTTTGCTTAATTGGGTCAAGGCATGCATTATAGTATTTGGTCGTGCCATGCCTTTTTGGAATGCATTTTTATATTTCAATCATCTCCTAAGAGAAACATCAATTGTTGATGTTTCATCAATAGATTGTGGTAGTGCTTTATGTATAATGTTCATGTTAACTGGAACATTAATGATGGAACCAGTTAGTCCTATTTGAGATATTTTGTATCCTAGTTCCCAAAGTTGAGCAAATGAAATTCTAAGTGAGACAAGTCATTCTTCTAATTGCAATAGAGTTTGTACATATTTCAATGGTTTGTTTGTTCAAATATTATGTTGTGTTGCATATTTAGGAAGCATGTATTATTTCAATGATGTAAGGCATTTTCGACAAATAGAATCTGCCAATATTTGATCATTAGATTGCATTGATTTGTAGTAGGTTTGTTTGTATTTGTCTTTGAAAATCCTAATGTCTTTGTTGAAATAAAACATTTGATAGGTTGCACATGCATATTTTTGTGTGTCTTGATTTTTTTTTTCAAATATTTCTATTGGTGAGAGTGAATTCTTTTCTTTTGATATTATAGATATCGCTGATTGGTTATTGTGTATTGGCTTTTTGATTTTGCGGAGTGAAGTATAGTTGAAATTTTCTAGCTTTTTCCTTTTCATAAGTTTTAATAATTTTTTTTAATTATTATTTGTTATGAATTGTTTAAAATTTGTGGGAATGTTGTTGTTGTTTGGTAGTTAAGATTGTGTGTTTGGGAAGCTAGAAGTGGCTCAAAATGTTCAATACGAGGATTCACATTGTGGAAAAGAATGGAGTATGAGTCTACATTGATAGATTTATTGAAGTGCAAGTAATTTTTACCTATTGTCATTTACCAAATACATATTTGTATCTTTAGCCATTTGGATAGCCAAAAAATACAAAATAAATCTCCCCATAGTCCAATTTCTTTGTCAATTGTAGTTGGTTTTGCTGATAATCCCATTCTACGTAGATATGTTTCAGGGTCATGTACATTGTGTAAATCATGTAGAGCTTGAGGATTCAAGTCACAGTGGTATGATATAATTGCCTCTTTTTCACCTTTTTTAAGGCAGGTTAAGAAGTAATATATGTTTCCATTTCATAGTTGGTTTGATGTGTACTAAAAGTTGAGTAAGAGTTCTAATGATTCAAACAAGCAATCTCCAACATTGTACTTAAAATTATGCATTCTAAATAGTCCTTCATTTTTAAGTGCAATATCAATGTTGAAAACTTGAGTTTGGCCTTTGAATTGATAATTATCTACATCTATCATTTGTATTTTTTCTATGTGGTAGTTGTTTTGATCTTTTTTTTGTTTGACATTTTTGCTACTTTGATTTTAATTATTATTTCTAATCAGTTGTTTGAGTTGATGAAATTTTGTTGATGGTTGGTAGTTTAGAGATTGTGTTTGAGTACTTAGTAGTGACTCGAAGTGTCCCTTGGAAGCATTTTCATCATGAAAGAGAATGGAGTATGACTCTCCAAGGGCTGATTTGTTGAATTGTAAATAATTTTTCCCTATTGTCATTGACCAGAGACATATTTGTATATCTAGCCATTTGGATAGCCATTGAATGCAAAATACATCTCCCACAGTCCAATTTCTTTGTTAGGTGAACTTGGTTTTGCAGATAATTGCATTATATGAAAATATGTTGTATGATCTTGTACTCCATGCAATTGGCCTAGATTGTGTGGATCCAATTCATAGTTATATGACTTTATTGCTTCTTTTTCATCTTTTTCAAGACAACTTAGAAAATAATCAATAGTTCCATTTCGTAGTTGGATTGTGTGTAATGATAGTTGAGTGATAGTTCTAGTGAGTCAAATAAACAATCTCCTACATTGTACAAGTTAAATGTCTTCACTCTATATAGTCCTTGGCCTTTTAATGCAATATCAATATTGCAAGGGTGAGTTTGTTTTTTGAATTGGTAATTGTCTACACCTATAACTTTCTTTTTTCCATGTCTAATAATACCTTTGATCCTTTTATTTTTTTCTCTTTCAATGGTTTTATATGTTGTTCTGTTGGTTATTTAACTCTTCTCCTTCTACAATAGACAATTCCTAATGTCATTACAGTATATTTGAATTTATAATTATTTTAAATTACTATTATCACTTGTTAATTTCTAATAGTGTGAAAATGTATAGATATCTGTAGTACTTAATACTATTTGAATACATCTTTATTGAAAGAGAGTTAAACATAAATGCATAAATTTTAGTAGAAAGCATCAAGAAATTGGAATTTTTATAAAGGTACAAAATATTGACTGAAATGATCTTTGAATTTTAATTTTTAGGAAGGAAAACATTGCATTTGAAAACTAAAAATGAAAAAAAATTACATTGATTTGCATTCTTAATATTTGTAGACATGCATATACTGGGAACTTTAAGCATAAGGAAATTAAAAATTACAAAAATAAAATTAGAAAACTATTTGTAGCAAATCATTTTGTTAGACTAAATTATGTTTTTTCAATTCTAATTTAAAATAGAAAGTGATTTCAGGAGAAATTATACATATTTCCAAAGTTTTCAAAATTATATGGATTTTTGCATATCTGTAAAGATTGAAACTCTAAAAAAAGGAGAGTGTGGTTACAGATTATACATAATTCGAGCATTAGATTCCATCAGTAACTTTATGTTTTCCTTCATACCTTGCAGTCTAGTCTTTATTTTTTGCACTTCCATTGCAATTTGTGAACAAATCTCGTATTGGAGTTGTTATATGCCAATGGAGTTGTTCTATGCCAGTAGAATTAGTAGGTTCCTTGGTGACACAACAATAGCCATTGTGAATGTTCTTGTTCATGTTCTTAGTATCCATGTGGGGATGCTGAAGAACATGCTCAATATTTGAATTGAATTAAGATTTTTTCATCTCGTTGGAAACACTAGTAGATTCAAACAACTTAGGGGACTTTTTGACAAAACTTTCAATAGTTTTTGCATGATCTACAAAAATAGTGGAAAAGGAAATTCATTAGTATGAAATAATTTCAATAACAATAGCACAAAATCTCAATATCCAATGACATAATCTACTCTTTCATACTATTATTATATAGAATTGCTATGAATATGGATTTGAAATAAAAACTTGATGTTAAGGATCATACCCTTGAAGTGGTTCATGTAAAGACACTCATAATTTGTGTATATCAAGTTGTCAACTTTTGCAATTGACACTTGAGATGTACCATGATTCTCCTGGTTGCCTTCAATAACACAAGTGTAATGTGAATTTGGAAAGTATTTATAGATTACTTCATCCAATAAACCTATATTTGAGTAAACATCATTTGTTGCTTATTTTTTGGCTTTAAAATTTTATATCATGTCTGAACTGAATTACTGCACATATAATTAGATGGTGCATGTTGCCTTAATTTGGTTGTAGATTCCACTCTGTAAGATGATAAAAAAGGATCTTCAGAGAAATTCCATAGGTTTGAAATGATATAATTGGAATTTGTAGTTGCATTAGTTCCTTTCATGCAACTAGCAGTTGTTTCATAGGAATTCACAACCTCTTCAATTGTATCAAATGTTCCAAGCCACCGACATTTCTTAGGTCCAAGCTCCCTAATTTTTGCAACAAAATGACCCCATGGGCATCTCCTAACACCTTTATATTTATTTTTCTTTCTATGGTACTTGAGTCCCTTCTCATTCAATTTTACTTGTTCAGTTAGTTGAATTTCTTTTGCAAGTTCTTGAGAACTTGACTACCTTGGCACTGTGTCCATTTATTCTTTGCAATGTCTACTTCTACTCAAAAATTCCATCAGAACATATTAAGATTAACTTTGTTGTATCTCCAGTTTCTTGGGTTTAGAATTAGAGGCTGGATACTTATATTCTGGATGAAAAGGATTTGACAATAATCTATGCAAAGAAGTAGAAGAAGACTACTACATTTCATAGAAGTAGTATAAGAAATTGAGGGGTATCTTTGACTAAGATGAGCAACAATATAACTAGACACATTTCAAAAAATATGAATCAAATGTGTATCATATTATTGTGATAGAAAGGAGCAACCATTGCTTGCTAAGGTAGACTATTATATAATTTGTAGATAGTTTGTGTTTGGTCCACATTGTGATGCACAATTAGTGGAACTGTTACTTTGATCTCCTCGAGAAGATGTATTGTAACACATTAAGTACTATACTATTTGAATATAAAATATTCAAGTTAGGATAAATAATAACTGTCAGGGTTATTTTGGTAGAAGATACATCCTAGTTAGTTATTAACACATTAAATAAAATCATTTGTTGAATGGACTATGAATGTTTGAAAATAGACATATAGGTAGGAAAGAAAAGAGAAGCTTTTTTTTTTACAAGCATGCTTGAGTTGTTAACACTAGGGACAAATCAAGTATTGAAAGCTTCTAGAAATATAATATTTGAACTTTTGAACAATGATTACTAATATTTAATAGAGTGAAAATAACCTACTTAGCGAAGTGTTTACAAAATTCTTGAACAATATGAGGAAATCACATTTAGGAAACTCGATTTTTGAAAAACTTTTATATTCAGAGATTATGTTGCATAGATGAACATTCATGCCAAGTGCCAAGTATGCAACTCTTACTTAAGTCGATGCAATCAAAACATTCAACAATGAAGCCATATGAAACCCTACTTACAAATGGGGATTTTCTGAAGCTAGAGGGGTGTGTTGTCAACCCAAAGGGAGTAGGTAAATTGTATTTTTTGGGCTATTGTAGGTGCAATTTTATCTGTAGTTATGGTTTTCTGTTAGGGTTTTATGTGGCCGGGCTTTTATTTGCTTTTCAATTGTTTTGTAGACTTCACCATTTTTAAACTGCAATTCAAGTGGCTATAACCAATCCTTAATTATTGAATAATATTCTTATTTCTGTGATTTCCTTGGGTTTATGTTTTTTTACCTGCCATTTATTTGTTGTTAGGGAATTGGCTATGTTGTATACCTAACAGATTTATGGGTGTGTTCATTATTTTCCTTAGGATTTGACAACAAGATTCTAGCCTTTCTATATTGTAAAATTGCCTCAAGCTTTTTAGAATTTTTTGTTGGTGTAAAGTTTTTGTAGTTTTGTTGCAATTCATATTGATATATCTTGTATGTATGATTCAATCAATACCATAAATAAAAAGCAATTGTATTTTGAGATATGGCTCCTGATTGTATCTCATTTTTAATGTGAGGGCTTTGTTTTTTTTTTTTTGCAGAGTTAACTTTGAAAGAAATTGTATTAGAATTAATGATATCAGGTTTTCACAATCCATAATATTATTTAATGATTTTTGGTTTTGATTGTGTGGGAATTTTTGCATTAAATCACAGTAAAAAATCATTAAAGAATTGTATTAGAATTTGAATAAAGATTGAAATTGTTAATGTATCCGAATATGAGGCTGTGGCAAAGAAGAAGTTGTCTAAAATGATTTTTGACTATTATACCTGTGGAGTCGAGGAAGTGGACCTTGAAAGAGAATTGTAATGCGTTTGAAAGGATCAGGTACTCTAAATCCCTTTTGTTTATTTCCTTTTGATTCTTATTTGAAGTCTTTTGAACACCTACTTTATAGTTATTCCATTTTGATTCTTCTTTGGTTTTATGTTAATAATCTATCTAGTTTATGTACTTGAGTCAACTATTTGAATTGCTCTTGGATTTCAGAATTTTTAAATTTATTTTACAAAAGGCTCATATTTCAATTTTATGTATTTTTCTCTAGTTTTTTTTATATGTATTCTTCCTTGAGCATGCTCTGTTTTCTAGTAGTTTGATGATCATTTTGCAGTGGACAATACAAATTTGGTCTCTTTTCTAAATTGCTATATTTGGGTGTGAATTCAGTCTCAGATTTCAAAAATAACAAGTATAACCTAACTTCCATGGGATAGATATCAGACATGCTTTTCCTTTTTTAAAATAAATAACATATATAATCCTATTTTAGAAAAGTACTATTGTACTTGTTTTGGAGGAAGGATTAGGCAATATAATGTGGTTTCCATTGCTATTTTAGGGAAGGACGTTTAGGAAAATGTGCTTCAAACATTCAAATCCAATTTTATACCATGAAAGTTGTTGAGTTAGGACTATTAAAAAAATATAGAACGTCAATAATTTCTAATTCAATTTACATTTATGCGAGGCAAGGCATGAGGATTTATTAGAGAATACAAGGTCCAACACTTTCAATATTGAAAAGCAAAGAGACCCCAGGTGATTATGTTAGAAATAATGACACTTTCTACTCCATGCCACCTAAAGTAAAGTAGCCTTGATCGAATATTTTTTTATAATATTAATTTCTTAAAAATAGTTTTCAAAATAAAATACAAAATTCATTTTTTTCTCAAATCACTTCCATTTTGGCGTAATGTGTTTGCCTCTACTACTATCAATATATTTAGCATTGTTATCACAAAGCACATTGCAAGCAATATGCAGGGTATTATTTTTGGTCTGAACGTGAACTGCTTGACAAAATCCCTCAAAGAAATGTGCTCACATGGATTTCAAATATTTTTTGGCATGGAGTTGGCTAAAGAAATTTTCAAGCAAATGTGAGGCACTTCTAGTTTGGCCGAATGCTTTTGTCTCTACTCCTATTATTTCAATGTATTTAGCATTCTTATCATAGAACATGCTTTAATGGATGTCCAAACCTTGTTTAAAGGCTCCCTTTTTGGCACACATAAGTGGGATGCCAACAAATGTGTGTGGAAGTGTAGGGTCCACGTGAGCATATTTCTTTGAACATTTATTTAGCCTTTCAATTTGCAAATGATTGTTCTACCGATTTGTAGTAATATTGATGTAAGGGATGTAATTCTCCTGCCCGTTGAAAGAGATACCAATAATTCCAATTTTATATTTTCTTTGACATATATTAGTTGTTGCAGAGTTTAACTAGGTCTCAAAGGTTCAATACTCTTCTCATTTTTTAGTTGTTCCTGATTATGGGTTCGAGATTGACAAGACTTTATAGAAACCATGAAATAGCAATAATCACTTTTGTCTTAAAATTTTCTTCACAATTAACACTAGTTAATTGTAGAAGATATATCAGATTTACTATAGGACAAAGAATTTTATGAAAACCCCCTAACAAAATTGCTTCAAGAGAAGACAAAAATGATCAATGGGAGACATATTAGATTGCATCATACTTCATTAAGTTTTTCTACCTCATGTGAAGTAAGGCCACATGCAGAGGGATGTATGAAAATGATTGAGCCAATCTATTTGGCTAGAAGTAAGGCGACATGCAGAGTATCATTCACTTACTCATCTATTGATAGACCCCGTGCCTCATTGAAGTAAGCCTAAATGTAGAGGGAGAGATGGATATGACTTGAGCCATACATGGAAGAATCTAGCATTCTTTCATTCCTTAACCATTCCTCCATTGTGACAATTTGTCTCTATTTTCCACTTTCTATTGAGGTTGCCTTTAATGACTTCTACATCATGTGAAAGGGTAAATTAATAGATTTATCTTGAGTTGAGCCAGTAGAGTTAACAATACTTCAAATTGGTTTTGATTTTAGAGAAATGCATGCTGAAAGAAATTGAAGGTTTTGGCTTCCATGCCAAGTTTATTTTAAAAGTAACTTTCAAAAAATTATACCCTATGTTTTAACTATCATGTGATAGATTTTGTACTCAAAGTGGCTTGAAACAATAGTTTCTAATATTAATAAAACGAAAAAAGAAACACAAGAATAGCCTCCACAATCACAATTTAATAAAAATGTGAAGAGCAACAAGCTAATAATCAATTGCAAAAAACTCAGAACAACAAAACATCACTTGCAAAAACTCAAACAACCAATTCGTTGTGTCATTTGACAAGAATATTATTTTGTTTATGGAAAATATTCCTTCTTAAGAGAAAAATAACAACAAAATCCTTTCTATCATGGTCTCAAATTGGCTTAAAAGAAAGGTTTTAAGAAAGTGTGGATTGAGGGGGATTCTTTGAATATCAACAATAATTTGAGAAATTGTGCTACCTCCTCTTGGACTATTGAAAATTTGATAAAGGACTCTATTGATATCCTTAACTTCTTTGATGATTTTTATATCTCTCACATTTTGAGAGAGGGAAATAGGTTGGACGATATCTTTGCTAACTTGGGGTTCGTGGGGCCATGGAATGGGATTTAAATGACCCTCTTCCTATAGAGGCGATTGTAACTATTAATCATGAAGATCAAATATAAGATAAATAATGGTGATGTGTGGTTCTAGGTTTGCATGTTTTATATCACGCGGAAGGCTATGATTTGGAGGAGTGACATTCAGGACTCGATTTTCTTTGATGGTACTAAGGAGGAGATCTATAGGGAGCGGATTATTATGTCTATTAATTACCTCTACCATGTCTATTTTTTTACACATATTGTGGGTATCCTTAGTGTTTCTTTTTTGAGAAGTTTTGTCTCTACTGTGAATGTTGTGAATTGCCTTGGCTCTATGAGTTTGGCTATGATGGATGGTGAAAGGAACCATGTGGAGCCCTTCTCTTGTAATGCTATTAAGAAGAATGAGGAGGTGTGGGAAATTATTGAGAAGGGAGGATTGACTCCCTATATTAAAAAATTTAAGGAGAATAATCCCCAGATGACTGCTCTTGTTACCAAGAATTGGAACAAGGTGTTGAAACTTGGAGGGATGGATTTCGACATTACTAAAGACCTTATAGCTCATATTACTAGCTTACCAATGGAACGAATAAAGTTCTATATAGACAAGAAAGAGGTGCATAATTCAATGAAAATCTTCTTCAAAGGGGAGGAAGCCAAGGACTTTAAAGCGACGAAGAGCGGGGGATATCAAAGTAAATCCATCAAGACTCTGTGGGTGGATGTTATTAAGAATTTAATGAGGTATATTTCTCTTGAAGGCTGTTATTCTATTATGAATGCTTATCTCTTCTTCCTTCTTAACCATTTATGTCACAAGAAAATAATTTATTTTCCTTTCTACCTTTTGGCTTCATTGGATGCTAGAATTATTGACCACAAAAAAACTCAGAAGAACCCTATTCTTCATGTGGGTTTAATTCTCCTAATCTCTGACTATTGTAAAGCATTTGAGATGGTTAAACCACTTTCAACTCCTAAGGATGTGAAGGATAAGGGTTATGAAACTTTTTTTGAGGAGGAAGTGGCTTGTAAAAATAGGAAAAAAAGGAAGCTTATTTTGCAGGAGTTAGAGTAAGAGGATGTGGATTTTGTGTCAGACTCCCTTGTTACTGTGGACGAGGATATGAGATCCCATGCTCTGGGGAAGTGTAAAAAGAGGGGTCGAGCCCTGAAAAGGGTTATGAGACCAACAACAACGATCCTGCTGATGAAATGCTTAGCCAGAGAAAAAAGGATGTGAAGTATTTGGTTGGGGAGGTGTCGTCTCCTCCCCCTATTCTGAAAAATAGGGAATTGTTTGTGGGGAGGAATGTGGTGAGGTTTGCTTGTAAAAATCTTAAGCATGACACTCCTCTTAAATTGGATGGCAGATAGATTGTTGTGGGGTCTCTAGAAGGTAAGGAATAGGTTACTAGGGTTTCTTCTGGTGGGCATCAGGTTGGGCATGTTGTTGTGGACCCTCCTGTGGTGGACCAGAAGAGGCAGATGAAAAGGATGGTGGTTGCAGTCGAGATCATGGAGTCCATACAAAATATCAAATGACTAGCTATGAAACTGATTATTACTGAAAAAGGTAAGGAGATTTCTGCTAATACAGAGAAGGTTGGCTCCTTTCATGAGGAGGACGAGGGTAAAGAGGTTTTTAATATAGGTAAAGATAATATTGTTGATGTCTTGAGAGCTACTAAAGAGGGCTCTATTGTTTTTTATAAACTTTTTAAATGAATCTTCCATGAGATGAATATGACTAATGTGAAAGTGAGGGGGGTATTACAAGAAAAACAAAGGATTCCTTTGTTCAGGATCAAATCGATGATTTGATGAACTCCTTGAAGATTGCGGCAGAGGAAACGGTTCTCATGAAGAAAAATCTTGAAGGAAGAATCCTTAATTTGGAAACTATCATGGAAAGGATTATTGCTAATATGGAGAAAGGAAAAGAGGGGAACAAAGTTGGGTTTATTACTGATTATGTTGGTATGATGTCCCTTGTGGATAATATTACAAAGGGTAAAGATGTTGTTGATGATGATGCAGATGGTAAGTTGATGGAAGGCGAGAAGCCTACCAACAAGGGTGTGATTTGTGTTTTGATTGGGGAGGTAAAATAAGGTGGACTTGGGGTTCAAACCCGGAACAAGACCAAGGTTCAGGTTGGTGCTACTGCTAATGATATGTCTATGGTTGGGGACAAAGGTGTTAAGAATGTGGCTTGTGATGTTGAAGTTGTAAATATCCCAAATAATATGTAATGTCGTTGGGTGGGTTCCTTCTTTTGGATGACTGTTCACTATGATTTTGTTTTGGGTGGGTTGTTTTCCTTTTAATGATTTTTTCTTTCAATACAACTACTTTTTGATGTAAAGGATTCTGAGCCCCTTCAAAACCTATTTTTTACCTTTAATCAAAATAACAAAATCCTTTCTCAGACTTATCCTAAGTAGAAGCACATCAACATACTTCCGCCATGAGGAGGATAGGATCTAAGTCTTGGATGCTTACCTATTTATCCAAACAACACAAGCTTATAATCTGTATATTGTATGCCTTCAAGTCCTTGAATCTTAACCTCTCCTCCAAACTATTTATCCAAAGAGCATAGACTTATAATCTATATATTGTATGCCTTCAAGTTCCTGAATCTTAATTGCTCCTCCAGACTTGTAAACCTATAAAATAGCATGAAAATTATCGCATTAGGAAACACCTGACATAGCAAATCAAACAAAATAAGACACAATACAAACTTAAACTTAATGAAGTACAGACAAAGGAATGAACCCTTACCAGTGAAGATATTAGTATAGAGAAAGGTATGAACCTTTAGCAATGAAGATATTAGTATAGAAAAAGGAATGAACCCTTACCAATAAAGATATTAGCAACAATTTATTGCCTGGTTATTGTCTACAATCTAGAAGGTTCTGGCATGAACAATCATATAGCAAAGTTAATTTTCAATATTTAAAAAATAACACACGTATAGGGCCCTTGCATAAAATGTGATCTAAGAAAGTTAATCTTCAATATTTGAATAACAACACACATATATAGTAAGAAAAAAAGATAAACATAATGTTAGTCTAAAAGTGATAAATACCTATTTATCAACAAAGTAAGGATTTATAATACGTCTGTCCTATGTTTGGATAGCCTTTAAGCATAAATAACAATAAATCTGTAAATTATGAAAATAAATCTCTGATTTAGCAAGATAATTAGAACAAGTTTCATAAAAAAAATTAAATAATATTTCATACATCCTTACCTGATATGTCATATAGTTTGCTAGACTTGATATATATTTCTCTTTCATCTTAGTCTATAACTAGTAATTTAATTTCTAATTTTCTCCAAAAAATGAAACATATGTTTCAATTGCAAAATGCACAAAAAAATGTCACCTTGCTTATACATTTTAAAATCTAAACATTTTTTTTTGTAGGTAAAACAATTTTGTTCTAAAAAAAGAGCACTCTACAAAATTGCAAAAAATGAATCACACGCTAAAGACAAAATATTAGACCTTTTATAGTTAGAATGCTCTTCAGTGCTTTCGGAATGGTGCTTTCAATGCTTTCAAAATGACACCTTCAGTGTTTTAAGAATGTTATCTAAGCTTTCAAAAACTTGGAAAAGTTATTCAATCTCTCGAGAATGCAATTTTTAGACATTGTAAAACTAGAAGACCTTGCAATACTTCTTCAGCCTATTTTTGCAGTTTACAGGCTATCTAAATTGTATAGTATTCAATTATTGTCTAGCACAAACTTTAATATTTATTTCATTCCATCATTCCATCAATATGAGATAAGATTTTAGTAGATTTTAGTAGATTTTTCTACATAGTGAAAGATTTTCTAACCTCCATGTCTTTTTTGATGCAAATTTTTACTGCACTTACTCTCTATTTTTCTATCACTCAATGCTAAAATAAATGCTTGTATATTCTTTTATTTATTTACCATTGACATGTATCAAATGCAATCAAATGTAATCTTCAAAATGAAAATATTATATTTAATATGAGTAGATCAATTTTACTGTAACATTTATTCTTCACAGTCAAATTTGGAAAATGTCACTATAAAATTTAAAGTGAATATATAAATTTTACTATATACATTTATAGTTAATAGTTGTAAGACGTCAAAATCTGCAAATAGTTAGCATGATTCTCACATCTTCATAGGATAATACAACATTCTTCAAATTAAATGACAAAACTAATCTAAGCATGCAAATAAGACATGAAGTATATCTATCCTATGGTGGATTGGTGCAACTTAGTTGTGTAGGAAGTTGCCCTTTCCCAATCCATGATAAGCAAAACTGCCAAAATGATAATGATGAAGAGCAAGATATCCTCTCAAATGAAGAGAGTAACCTTGCAATCAGAAAATATTGCTAAGCAAAATGCCAAATGATGAGCAAGATCAGTTCTCACAAATGGAGAGTAACCTTACAATGAGCATGAGTTGTGTGTTGTGGATGATTTGTGTTGAAATGCTTTGCATTTTATAGATTGAAAGATTGAAAGATTGAGAGATTTTGAGGAATGTGGGATTATTCACAAACCAATGACAAGGTGCCACTTGTCAAGTTGTGAGAGGGTGAGGAATGTGCAAGGCTTGGCCCATGTGCCAATTTGAAATCTAAATTTGGATGAGAAGATATGAAAGGTGCATTAAATGCCAAGTTTGACTTGTGCAAATAGCATTTAAAACCTTGTTGGAAGGGACAAGTCCTTTTTGGGGGGAAGATTCAAATTGGAAGAATATTCCATTTTGATGCCATTTTGAATGTAATTAGAGGAATTATAAATCAAATAAATGATTTATTGGTGCAAGTGGGTGGGTTAGTTAGGAGTTTGGATTTGACTCTAGTTGAGTCAAAAGCTAGAGAATGAAAATCATGATTAGAAGTTAATTAATTTAGATTAATTAACTTAGGGGATTTTAGGGATTTGATATTTGATTTTAAATCAGTTTGATTTATTAAACCAAATAAGAAGAACCTTAGGAACTTAATTAAATAATTTGATTTATTTAATTAAGCTTGATGAACCTTAGGATTAAATCAATAAATTGCTTTAATTGATTAGTAGAAGAAACAAATGCATGATGTTAGTTACAGTGGAATGCATAATGTTATTTTTGATGTCTACAATAGTAAATTTGATTGTAAACTTTATTATAACCTATTAAACAACTTCTTAATTTATTAAGCTTTCACAAGCTTTCACAAATATGACATGTATGAAATGTTTATGTTATTATGATGTATTGAATAGTCCAACTATCATTCAAGTAATTAATAGGCTTCAAATTTGCATTCAAACAAATTAAATGCATTAAAAATAAAATTCTTCTTTTTTGCACTATCTATTCACAAAACTAACCAATAGAAAAAAAGAAAGAATATTTTAATTATTTGAAAAACAAACAATTAAATATAGACTTTATAGAATTGGTGGTGAACTTTTTAATTATAGCTCTTCATTGGTGGGACTGTCAATTTTCTAGGCAAAAAAATTATATACAATGGATGCATAAGTTTTCTGCCTACGACAGGAACTAAAAATAAAATAAAGAAATATTATGTATTTTTGAAAAGGTGCGAATAAAATACATAAAATTATTTTTTCTTAGTAATGATTTATTTATGTTTAGATTAATGGATGTATCACTAATAATTTATCTTTGGCAGTTGAGAAGGAATGAGTTGTAAGGGTTTTAGGATGCCTCTTATTAAAGGTTGTTTTATGTATATTATAGTTGTTCATCCTTCTTGTCATAATGATAATTAGATTTTAGGGACAAATAAACTTAAGGATTCATGTTTTATAATAGAGAAGAGTATATGTAGTATAATTTTTTTGGAGTCTCATGTTCATGTTGATGAAGAGATGATTTGGCATTATATCAATTGGGTTTGTCATGGATCATAGTTAGCGTTGATTAATGGTAAATCCAAACCTACAACTGATCTACTTTATTCCCTAGAACTAGAAATATATGAAAAGGGATTTTATCTTAAGGTTCTTGATTTTGTTGTCAAATGATCATCCTCTAGAATGGGTAGTTCTCTTGTTGGGAAATTTATGGGGGATAGATCAAACATTAATGTGGTTAGTAGATGAGCACAAATAAAATAGAAAATGTATGGGCAAGTTGAGATTACTACCATGAACAAATGTTTATTTCTATTCTCCTTTACAAATCACGAGGACTTACATTAGGAATATCTTAGATAGTAATCATGTTCTTGGTAAAAGAGCTCTTCCTTAAAAAATGAAAATTTGGTTTTGACCTAGAAGAGGAGTGCATTATTAGGATCCCAATTCAAGCCAAGATTCTAGGTCTACCATTGGAATACTAGGATGATAAGGTTATGATGTGTATTGTTGTCTCTTTATGGTAGAGAAGACTAAAGGGGTTAGACACAATAAAGCTCAAGGTTGTTGCTTTAGCTATTATAATGGTGAAGTAGTCAGTGGAGTAAGGAAAAAAAAATAGTGGTTGTTTAAAGGATTCCTCACCTTTGCAAGCAATCTAAACTTCTATGTTCTCTCACTCAAAATCTAAGAAGAAAGAGGAAATTTGATGTTTTGAGTCCAAGAGTATAGTCTATCAAGATGGAAAGAATCCCCTTGAAATCCATTGAGTTAAATGTGGTTGCATAAAAAGAAAGATCAAACAAGAAAAAAAACTATTTCAACACAAGCAAGACTATTGCAACTGTTTAGGGCTCATAGAGCTCTTTGTATTTAAACCATTTGACTATCCTTTGTTGGATGGCATGTGAGTTAGTGTAGAATCATGGGCATCCAAATTAGGCCTCTAAGTGGTGATGAGAATTCAAAAAATCAGAGTTAGACAGCTTGACATCAAAATTTGAATAGATTATTAACATAATTTGAAAAATATGTAAGAACAAAAGTTGTACTTGAATGTAGTTTCTAGGCTACTAGTCTTTTTTTTGAAAAAATGTAAATCTGTTTTGAGAAAAAATGATATTTCAGTGCAGTGGTACTAGATTTTCTGAAAAAAGATAAGAAGCAGGTGTATGCCTGACCACCCTAATTACAATATTTTTTTTTTTTTTCTAAATCTTTCGATATAACTAGAGGACACATGCCTAGATGTGCCAGATATTTTTGTAATTTTTTTCCATGTAAATAATTAGTTATAATTTTTTTATTAGAACTTTTCAAAATTATTAAAATGTCTGCTTGAACTTGGTAAAAAATTTATGAAATTCAATTTTGTTAATCCTATAGTATGTGAAGCATAGAATGTGGTGCATCTTGTAGGTTCAAAAAATGTTCAGTAGTTTGAAAGTTATAGAAGTTTTTCAATTAGCCTATCAATCAAAACTTTAGACATAATGTATGTAGAAAATCAATAATAATAATTTATTAAATTCAATTTATAAGGAAAAAATTATATTGGTGAAAAGTTGACAATTTTTTCTATAAACCCTTTTTGTTTAATGAAATTAAGATAAAAAAAAGTCGTCAACCACAAGGGTGAACTTCATAAAACTAAGCAAATTTTTAAAACACATTTTTTGGGTTGAATTTCTAGGTCAAGCAATCCCAAACAAAATCTCGAGCCAAATCCCAGGCCTATTGATTATGTCAAAAAAAAAGGATATTCGTCTATGAATAGATATTTGTTACTTGTATTATTTATAGTACATAATATTATATAATATTTATTAAATGTATTATGTATTATGCATTTATAATACATATATAAATATAATATATAAAATTATGTATTATATATTATATTATACATTATTATATTATATATTATATATACTATATAATATATTTAATACATAGTATATGTTATACAATACATAGTATATATTATAATTTTATTGATGTGTGACCAATTCATAAGAGAGAGAGAGAGGGAGAGAGAGAAATACCTGAGAGGGGGTGAGAGATCTTAGAGGGATGGGGAGAGAGAGTTGAGAGGGAGAGAGAGAGAGAGAGAGAGAGAGAGAGAGAGAGAGAGTTGAGAAGGAGAGAGGGAGGAAGAGATGGAGGGAGAGAGAGAGAGAGTTGAGAGGGAAAGAGGGAGGAAGATACTTGAGATGGAGAGAGAGAAAGAGACTTGAGAAGGAGAGAGGGAGTGAGAAAATCCAAGAGAGAGAGACTTGAGAGAGAGAGAGGGGGCTTTAGAGTGGAGGAGAGAGAATGATAGAAAGACGAGAGAGAGAGAGATAGAGAGAGAGAGACCTGAGAGGGAGGGAGAGAGTGAGACTGGAGAGGGAGAGAGGGAGGGAGAGAGGAAGCTTTGAGAGACTTGAGAGAGAGATATGGAGAGAGGGAGGGAGAGACAAATATAGAGAGAGAGGGAAAGAGGGAGAGAGGGAGAGACTTGAGAGAGAGAGTGTGTGTGTTTTCTTGTGTTGGGACCCTCTAGAATAAGAAGTGATACAACCATCAAACAAAACCATTACAACTCAATTCAATATTCATGCCATTAAAACCTTTAAGCTTAATAAAATGTTATTAGATCATTCATGTAAATGGTATAAAATCATCATGTGACTAAGAATCATTATCTTTCAATCATGATACATAAACACTAACATTATGTACACTATAGGGGTTTGATGCAACCTTCAAAAAAAATCCTTACAAGATAATAAGATACATGTTCATTAGATTGTTCATGTGAAATCTATACAATAATTATCATCAACAAATAACACATCAGTCAACCATGATGCATGAATAAAATCTATATATGCACACTATATATGAAAAAACACTAAATTAATAGATTATTTAATATTTGATTTTTATCTCATCATTATACTATTATATTCATAAATTCAACACTAAAAATATCCATCCAACCAAATTCTTTATAAAATATCCATCAAAAGTCAATTTTTTTTATAAAAATTAAGATTATTGTCTTAATAAAGTTTTGTAGCTATTTGTTGCATCTCTTCATTTCTTTGTTTTTTCCTCTTTAGAATGGGACTGTCTCCTTTCTTCTAGCCATCATTGATGCTCATCTAATTCCACTTTCATGGACCTAAGCACATTGATTTTTTTTTGCATTTTTGATGCAAAATTCCTCAATAATGGGTGAACACATTCTTCATTTTTAATAGCATTAACTTGATCTTGAATGATTATAACATTCAAATTGACTTGTTCTCAAAAGAGAGCACCATCAGATGCAAGTGGTGGAGGTGGGGGGTTACGAGGTAGAGTGGGTGGAGTTAGAGGGCATGGATCCATGATATAGATATAAGTGAACTTGCATTAAATTTGTAATTTCAAAATGTAAGATACATGTTTAAAAATCCCCTTAAACCATTCAATATAGGGTATGTGCGAGATCATGATGGGTATGTGGCTGACGACTTTTTTTTTACCCAAAATTGATGAAACAAAAAGGGTTTTTAAAGGAGATTCTCAAATTTATACCAATATAAATTATGCTTTACTTTGAATTTAATAAATAATTATTATTCATTTTCTATTGAATTATGACTTAAGTCTTGATTGATAGGTTGATTGAAAAACATCTATAGATTTCAAACGATATCACATTTTTTGAATCCAAAACATGTGTCACATTCTATGCTTCACATAATATAAGATTAAAAAAGAAAAAAATGAATTTCATGAAGTTTTGAACAAGTTAAGGTGGTTAGACATATGAGTCTTTCTATTTTTTAAAAGTTGTAATAAAAAAATTAAAATTAATTATTTACTTGGAAAAAAATTACAAACAAATATGCATCACATCGGGACATGAGTCCTCTACTTATATCTAAAATATTATAAAATAATAATATATTTTTAATGTAGTTAGGGTGGTCAGACAAACACCTACTTATTTTTTCTTTGAAATTTAAGTACTATTGTATTGAAATTTCAAATTTTCACCAAATAGATTTTATTTTTTCTAAATAAACCTAGTAGTTTAGAAACTACATTCAATTTTCTACAAATTCCATTCTTACATATTTTTGAAATAATATAGATAACTTATTCAAATTTTTATGTCAAGTTGCCTAACTCTAATTTTTCTGAATGTTTTGCCACTTAAGGGCCTATTTTTTCCATGATGATCCTGCACATACCCTATAAATTACTTAATTGAATACAAATGAAAAAATGTGTACAACTCATTTATGTATAAGACATGTATATGAAAAATAAATAATTGTTAAAGTGATGCGAAATCTCATTTAAAAATACATTAAATTTTTACCTTACTACAATGTGAAAGTGTTAAACTCCAAACTGATTCAACAAAGGTGGAAGTGTTATCCTCCAAATTGATTCAACAAAAAAGGAAGTGTTAAGCTCCAAATTGATTCAACAAAAAAGGAAGTGTTAAGCTCTAAATTTCCAATACTTGGTGAATCTATATACATAGTTAGTAATGGTTAAACAAAACTTGTCCCTGGAGTCATAGGGAAATGGGAAAAGTTAATGGGTAATAATCGATGGGCTATGCAGGAGGCTATCATACAATATGATACAATATGATAGCCTCGTACATAGCTTGTCAATTATTACCCATTAACGTTGCCCATTTCCCTATGGTTGTAAGGACAAGTTTTTTTTGGAAAGTACTAACAATGGATCCAAATTCACTAAGTATTAGAAATTTAGAGCACGTCCAACAAGGATAATTTCTATTTTGAGAGTTGAGGAGAGTCAAAACAATTAATTTAAAAAAAAAAAAAATTATTTAGAAAAGAAATACTGACTTAAGAATAAGAAACAAAGCAAGAAAACAAATAGTAATTTGATACTCTTTAGTGGATTTTGAAATGGCTCTCCCACTCTCTGCTAAAACCCTCTTGCTCTCTGTCAATGGTGCACCATTGGTTTCTGGTTCATCGCTAGTTTTTGGTTTTTCATTGGTTGCTAGTTCACCATTGGCTTCTGGTGTGTCGTTTGGTTCGCTATTGGCTTCTGGTGTGTTGTTGGCTTATGCTGGGTCAACTTTTTCTATTTTTGGGTCATGTGTTGTTGGCTCATGGGTGTCTACTGATGGTTCATCGTGTGCTGCTAGGTCATTTCTGCCTGATGGTTCATGACCTGTGCTTGGTGGATTTGATGCTTCTGAGTCCTTTTCCAAGGTGGTTGGTTCTAGTGGTATTAATCCTTCCTCTTCTCTTCTCTCTTTCAAGGGTAGACCCTTACGGTGTGCTTCTTCTAGCTGGATAAAGAATATTATTTCTCTCGGTTTTCTCTTATTTGTAGATTTAATGGTTTATGGCCTTCTCTCCCAAATCTGCACAAGTGGGTTTTGGAGTCTTGGAGGAATATTGTTGAGGATAGGATTGAACTCTATCCTTCAGCTAGGGGTTTCTTTATGGCTGCCTTTCAATCTGAGAAGGATAGGGCTCGAGTGTTGGAAGGGGGTGTTTGGCTATGGGGAAAGCACTTGCTTTCTCTTTGGACTTGGTTCCATTCTTTTAACCCTCTTTCTAAACCTATTAGTGTTGTTCCTACCTAGGTTAGACTTCCTAACCTTCCCCTTTAGTTTTGGACTCCTTCATGCGTTGAGTTTATTGGGAATGCTATTGGTAGGTTTGTTATGGGTGATTCGTCTTCTCTTGTCTGTGATCATCCTACTTTTGCCCGCATTCTTGTGGACATTGATACCTCAAAAGCTTTACCTGGGGAGGTTATTTTGATGGTGGGGACTAGCCCATGGTCTAAGGTTCTTTATTATGAGGGCCTTCCTTTCTATTGTAGGAAATGTTTTTCTATAGGTCATTTGGCTACCGACTGTCAGAAATCTCATCAGAGCCATGCTACTTGGTGGAAATATGCTCTTCATGAGCATCTTACTCTGGGTGAATCTTGTGATGATGTTGGGGATGATGACTTGGTCCCTAATGTCGTGGCTTCTTCTGCTAATGGTTCTTAGTAGCCTTCTGCTGTTGTTGTTGCTTCTAGGTCTCCTACAGTTGCTGATGTAGTTGTTGGTTTGTTTGCAGTTGCTACTAATGCGGTTGGTTTGCCCATAGTTACTACTGCGGCTGGTGGGGTTGATGTTGTTACTATTGATGACTTTGTTGTTATTAATGAGAATGCTAGTATTTATAATACTCCTGTTGATGCTATTGATTATGGGAGTGACACTCTTGGTTCTTTTCTTCTTCTGCCTTTGGTGGCTTGTCCTCTGACTTCCCCTTGATCTATTTCTTCAGAGGATGATCTTTCTTAGATGGTCGTGTAAAGAAGGAAGAGAGGTCTCCCTAAGCATAATCATTCCTCTCAACCCCTTGTTAAATTTATTTGTGGTGGTCGGAAGGTTGCACATGTGGTTTAGCTTTGCTTTTCCCACTGTGGCTTGAGACCGTTTGGCTATTGGTCTTTGTTGTTTATGTTTAGAGCAGCTATTTGTATCTTTTGTGGTTGGGTGTTTGGATGCTGTTGATAGTCTAGTGATGTATCTTTTGAGCAACATTTTGTGCCTAAAGTTGTAAAGGGTTTTGGGTCCCTTCAAAACCTATTTTTGGGTTTCTGGTCTTGGTTAAAACCAAGTTGTTTTTTGGGTTTTAGGCCTTTGCTTGTCTGTCAATTGCAGCGTGTAGTCATGTTTTTCTTTTTGAGGCTATTTTGTAGCTATTTTTGGTTTATGCTTTATCTTATTTGCAACTTGCCTTCCTTTGTACTCGGTTCTAGGCCCCATCTAAACCCATTTTTTACCCTTAATCAAAACAAAGCAAGAATTTAAGAAACATGAGAATAAGTGATAAAGAAGGAAAAATAGACAAGAAAGTAAAAAAATTTAAATAAATGTAGAAAGGGGGTAATGAAGGTTCAATTCTATGTTTGTTTAGTATGCTAGGTTCAATTTTATGGTTTTTTTCCAATAATTAAGGTTCAAATTTTTTGTTTGATGTTTTTATTTGTTTTCCAGTAACTAGGGTTTCAAATTTTTTTGTAAGTTTAGGTAGAAATGAAAAAATTCAACAAAAATACAAAGAATGTGAAAAAAACATAAATTAATCACTAATTAGCAAAAAAATAGAAAAAAAGGCAAAAAACACATTCATGGAACTCATTGCTCATGATGGAGGTTGTTGCTCAACTAGTAGCATCGTGAAAATGAGGTAGGGTTTAGGTTATAAATGTTGGAAGAATGAAGAAAATCAGGCTTTGTGTTGTGATTGATGCCACCATGTTGATTAAGGTGTCAAGTTGGTTTGGTACTATGAACCGGTATGAAGAACATGTTTACATCCTCTAGTGTTTTTAGTCTGCATTTACCCTTTGTTGATCATTGTTGTTCGCGGTTTTGAGAAATGGCTTATGAATGTTGGAAGCTTGTCCAAGCTGACATGATATAGAGTGCTACTCAGATGAATTGTTTTTGGATAAGTTTTGTACTAGCTTGGGGCTGACCATTAGCCTTTTTGTGAATAAATACTACATCCAATTAGGGTGACTTGATTGATGCTTGCAGACAAGTCACACACATATATATACAAGATAGTTTGGAGATTGAAAGTGAGTGGAATGTGTAGAGTGAATGTGAATGTGAAGAAGAGTGAATATTAGTCTGCTGACATGCAAATTCTCTAAGCATCAAAAGAACTAAATATGCACTTGTGAGGTGTAACTTCATCAATTTATATTCTAGCTGTAAGCCATCTGGTTATTACGATATTTTTGTAGGCAGTGAGCCTCCCTATTTGGACAATGACTCTTACTTGTAAGTAGTGAGCTTCTGTATCTGGTAGTGAGCCTCTCTTATCTAGTAGTGAGCCTCTTTGTATCTGGTTTTGGAATTACTATATATAGTGAGCTAATCCTTACTGTGGTTTTTTCCTCATTGGGTTTTCCATGTAAAATTATGGTGTCTTGTGTTGTGTGGTTTCATATTTTGTTATTGCTCTTTCTTATCTTTTCTATTATTTGCATTAGAATAATTGATGGTGTTTGTTCAATAAGTTTAAGAAGATACTAATTCACCCCCTCTTAGTATCTTGGATATTCAACAATTGGTATCAGAGCTCTAGTTCCTCTAAGGAAGCCTAATAGCTTGAGGAAGATCTTGTAGATTGAACAAATGAATAACGAAGAGCTCCAAACTACTTTTGAAGATCTTGACAAGGAAAAAAATGAAAATAGAGATCTCAAAGAAAATCTTCATGAGGCAAATGAATGCATCTAGAAATTGAAAGAGAAATTGAAGAGATTCAAAGGAAGACATAGAGAAGTGAGTGAGCAATTGAAACAAGAAAATGAAGAGATTACCAAATTAAAGCTGCAAGTGGAAGAAAATAAGAGAATTGAGGAGCATCCAAATACAATGGTATAAGTCTGATGTATGCTCAAGGCTTGAACAATAAGTGATGAACCTGAAAGAAGATCTGGAGAAAGAAAAAATTTGTGAAGATAATTTGAAGACAAGATCCACCAAGCTTGATGAGTTGATAGCAAGACAAAGAACTTCTAAAGAAAAAGGCATCTTGGGAAATGAATCCAGTGAAAACTCTAAGAATGTGCAGAAGTCCAATCTAGTGGACAATCAAAAGAATCAAGAAAAAGGGAAGCAAAAAAGAAATCCAAGAAGAAGACCACCTATCAGACAACTAAATGCTCAAAGGTATGGGTATGTAAGAATAAGTTATCTATATTATTTTAAAAATATGTAAGAATAGAATTTGTAGAAAATTGAATTTAGTTTCTAAAACTAGGTTTATTTTATTTCTTTTTAAATCTATTTGGAGAAAATTTTAAATTTGAATGCAGTAGTACTTAAATTTTAGGGAAAAAATAAGAAGTAGGTGTATGTCTGACCACCCTAACCACAATAAAATGATAATATTTTAGATATAAGTAGGGGACTCATGTCCCAATGTGATGCATATTTTTTTGTAATTTTTTTCCAAGTAAATAATTAATTATGATTTTATTATTATTATTTTTTTTAAATATAAAAAATCGTATGTCTAACCACCTTAACTTGGTAAAAAATTGATGAAATTCAATTTTATTTTTTTAATCCTATATTATGTGAAGCATGTTTCAGATTCAAAAAATGTGATACCATTTTAAAGTTATAGATGTTTTTCAATCAACCTATCAATCAGGACTTTAGTCGTAATTTAAATAGAAAATGAATAATAATAATTTATTAAATTCAAAGTAAAGAATAATTTATATTGGTGGAAATTTGAGAATCTCCTTTAGAAACCCTTTTCGTTTCATCAATTTTGGGTAAAAAAAAAGTCGTCAGCCACATGGGTCATCATATCACTTAGATATCACCACTTGTTGGCCCATCATGATCCTGCACATACCCGTACCTATATTTAAATGGTGTTTTATTTTTATGTAATAAATTTGTTCATAAGGAAACTAAGTGTAGAAATAGGATGAATTATTTTTCTGGTTCCTTCTCTAGATAATGTTATGTATGCAAGAAGATTGGACCTAGAGCTAGTGAATGTAGAACTAGTTTAATAGAGGTAGAATGAATCAATCCTTTGATGGCTACTGCTATACTTGCAACAAGTTTGGACACAAAGAAAATTAGTGCAGATCAAGGATTAATG
Source organism: Sequoiadendron giganteum (assembly GCA_007115665.2). Lineage (NCBI taxonomy): Eukaryota > Viridiplantae > Streptophyta > Pinopsida > Cupressales > Cupressaceae > Sequoiadendron > Sequoiadendron giganteum. The sequence continues at coordinate 84,432,221 of CM021108.1, forward strand.
GAAGTCAAACAAATTGGAGAAATATTGTCTGCTACAATTGTAACAAATCAGGACATATTTCAAGAGTTTGTAGAAGTAAAAAGGGAAAGCAGTCTACTCTGGTAAAGAAGAAAGAACCTATGAAGAAGATAGATAAAGATGAAGTTAAGCAAGAAATGAACAAGATATGGAAAAAGAAAGAAGAGCTGAAATATTTAGATGCATTTGTTCCCTCATCCGGTAAAGACAATTCCTCTAGGAATTAGACCTAGAATGGTCTTAGAGGGAGCTTTAACAAAAAAAAATTCGAACCCCCTGGATTTTAGGCATGTCAGTCTTTGGAATGAAGATATGTTGTAAGGAATGAATAGGAAAAGGTTATGCAAAAGAAACTAGAAGAAAAAGTGCAAGCATGTTTGTTTGTGGAGAAAATTAGGGTTTCTTAACTTTCAATGAAAGAAGGGGTTTTATTATCTTTTTGAAGCTTATTGCATTTAATGTGAATTAGGGTAGAGCGATGGTGTATAAAGTGAAATTCATAAGTAATTTTTGATCAAATATGCATTGGAAGAACTCAAAGAATGACTTGGAGCAATCTTGGAACAATCCTGAAGCAATTTGGAGCAATTTTGAGAGATCATTGTGAACAATCAAGAATAAGTGATAGAAGTTTTCTCTGGCAGTTAAATAAAGGAAGGTAAAAGAATAAGTTTTTGTTGTGTAAGGAAGAATTTGAAGAAGTAACGCACAATGATGAAATCTATTAATAGGGGATCAAGTGGGAATATTCCACTAAGGCTGAAAGGAGTTTAACTAGAAGAATTTGATCATAAAAAACTAAAGGACATGGAACTAGGGTTAATGCCAAATAATTTACAGCACATAAAAACCTTAGGTATGGATTTATTTATGAGGAGAATTACCTTGGTTTATAGACAAAGAATCCATCTTGTTCCTAGTGTGATCCCACAATACTAGTTTATAGTTTTTGGACAAACGAGACGCTTAAATAATTTTTTTCGAACTAAATCTTCACTTTTGAGAACCTATAGTGGCTAAACCATGAGGCATTTGAAGATTATGCAAACTAATGATTTTTTGAAATTTTGTCTGTAGATTCTAAATATATTTTTTTCAATTTTTTTGGAATCAAATTGCACTTCTTTTTCATCTCCTTCGAAAACTAGTTTTTTTCAGCAAACAACATTTTTAAGGAGTGATGATCACTGTATAAAACATAATTTTTTTTCCATGAAGGATAAAATTCGAATTCTTTTGAATTTATATTTGTAACTCTGATATCTAGTGCTTCCAATTGGTCTCATAGTTTTTTATTGAATATTTTTTCCTTAATCCAATTTTGAAGTCAAACCAATTACAATTCAGACATAGGCGGATCATATACAATGTAACTTTATTTGTATGTATTGAAATTCATTTTTTTTGTTGGATCAATGACTTCCATATCTGGTGCACTCATATTTTTTAATTTTTTTTTGATAATCTGCTATTTTCCATATGTGCAAAAAATAGAGCTTGATTTTCGATGAAAAACCTATGTTTAATAAAACTAAACAATCAAATACATAATAAAACCAAAACATATTAAAATTATAGTCATTAGAGAGCTCATTCTGATGACTACCTGATTCCAGTTGGGTCTATGAAGTCTCTTCCATTTTCATCTTCAACTCAAGCTTTGAAATTCAATTTTTTTGATTTTTTTATGACAAAGAGTAGGAATCAGGGAAAAGGGGGGTTCAAGTGAACCAGGGTTCACTCAAACCCTAGTTCAAGCGAACTCACTTTCAAAAAGTGGTTTTCATTTGTTTTTTTGGCGAGATGGTCCATACTTGCATTAAATGGGTTCGCTCGAACTTAGGTTTGAGTGAACCCTCTTTTGGTTCATTCGAACCCCACAAACGAATTTTTTGGCATGGGGTCAGTTTTTGCAAGTTTTCCTTCCTCATTCGAATTGTAAACCACTTTTGTGGGTTTACCCCTATTAAGTAAATTCAAGGATGATAATATCATTTTGAAAAAACCATACCCTATTACGAAGGAAGCGATTGAAGCTATCACCAGGTGATGTAGTGTTGGTGACCTCCTCAAAAAGAAAACAGTAAACTACAAATAGGTGGAGGAACTAAATGGAATCAACAAAAACCCATGAGCCTTGGTGATAAATACTATTGTTGACCCAGCTGTAAGGCATGTTGCATATGGTATTTCATACAAAATCTATTTTAGAAATCATGATGGTTCCACTTTGACTATTGTTGTATATCTGGTGCACAAAATGGTGAAGGAAAACAAGAAATTTGATCTGTGTAACTTAACCTTGGAAAAGCTAACTGAAAATGTATGAACATCTTTGGTCAAGGGTTATCCCTTCTGATTCGGGTCTTTGTTTACATGTTTGAAATTTTACTTTCTGAGCTCACTACCGAGAAAATAAAACGGTATGTTGGATTCTAGGGTCCCTATTAAAAAAGAATCTACAAATATTTGGAAGGTATGGAGGACAATGCAAGTTCCTACAAAATATTTTTCTTATTCTCGCAGAAGGATATGTGCTCCAATATGACTGTGTCTAGTTGGTTTGAGGAGGGTTCATCCTCTAGTACAAAGGAATTGGAAGTTGTTATTGGTGATTCCCCTCTGAAATCTAAGAAGAGAAAATTTATCACAGAAGATATCATCATCATTCTAGAAAAAATGAAAAATGAAGAAGAATCCCTACCTAGATCTGAATCTTTTGATCTATATGATATCCAAACAATTTTAGATAAAGGTAAGATGAATAAAATTGGTGAATTGTGGAATGCCTGCTCCCTGCTGGATAGAATCAAAATCAATGATGCTCTGGTTGAGTATCTACTTAGGAAAGGTATTGATATTTCAAGTGTTTTTGATTCATTACTGGATAATTTAGTTGAAGTTGTTGAAGAAAGAATGCTACTAGAAGGTCTGGAAGGATGTATGTTTGAAGCCATGGTTGAGAAAATATGTGCTAAAGCTAAGAAAAAATTATCTGAATACATTAATGAGATAATTAAATTCATTAAAGAAATGCCAGAAATCTACAAGTATTGAATCCAGTGGGCTACTGTAGTTGGCAATTTTAGAAGCAAAATTGAAGCAATTGAAGCTGAAATGAATAGCATTGGAAAAAACATTGATTTATTTAAAGAAAAATAAGGAAAAAAAAGAATAAGAGTTGGAGACTTACAAGAAGAGTTGTTAACTGTTCAAAGACAAAGGGAAGATGTAGTGAGAAATTTATGGCTTGTTAAAGAAATTATTGTGGTCTAATTAGATCATCTCTCTAGAATACTCCATGATGCAGAAGATTGTGAACGACAATGCTCGTCTATGGATTGGTCATCCTCATTCACATTGTTGGATTTTTTGGAAAACATGTGCACTAGAATGGATTCTACTATATTAGCCTGGAAATGGATTCTCCCAATTGTTATAGAGAGATGCAAGAAAGTGTTTCAGGTGAAAAGTGTTATTTTTACTTGAGTTTCTGAATGTTCAAATTTTTGTTGTTTTTATTTTGTGGAAAAAAAGGAGGATGAAAAAGAAAAATAAACAAGAAAATAAAAACAAGATGAGAAGAGAAGTTGAATTGATAAACAAAGGGGGAGTTTTGGAAGGTTTAAAGATTTGAAAGTTTTGAGTGTTTGAAAGTTTTTGAAAGTTTTTAAATTTTGGAAGTTCTAGAGCTTTGAAGTCCTAAAGTTTTGAAGTTTCTTGTATATGAAATATCACCATGTACATACATTTACATCCTATATTTTGGTTTCCCTTTTCTATTGATGTCAAAGGGGGAGAGATTTGGTGAAATTGTCTAGGAAAGATTTGGAGAAATTTGGAGAGATTATCATGCATTCTTTTGGCACATGTTGCCATTAATGACAAAAGGGGAGATTTTTTAAGAATGAATAAGATTAAGCTTTGTGTTTTCATTGATGTCACCATGTTGATTAAGGTGTTAGTATGGTCTAGTACTCTTAACCGATATGAAGAACATGTTTACATCCTTTAGTGTTTTTGGTCTCATATTTTGGTTCGCATTTCCCCTCCGATGATCATCATTGTTCATGATTTTGAGAAATGGCTTATGAATGTTGGAAGTTTGTCCAAGCCGACATGATATAGTGTGCTACTCAGATGAACTATTTTTGGATAAGTTTTTTACTAACTTGGGTTCGATCATTAGCCTTTTTGTGAATAAAGACTGCATCCAATTAGGATGACCTAACTGATGCTTGTGGACAAGTCATATATATATATATATATATATATATATATATATATAAGATAGTTTGGAGATTGAAAGTGAGTGGAATGTGTAGAGTGAATGTGAATGCAAATAAAACTGAATATTATTCTACTAACATGCGAATTCTCTGAGCATCAAAGGAACTAAATCTACACTTGTGAGGTTTAAATTCATTAGTTCATATTCTAGTTATAAGCCATCTTGTTACTATAATATTTTTGTAGGCAGGGAGCCTCCCTATTTCGATAGTAAGTCCTACTTGTAATTAGTGAGCTTTTTTATTTGGAAGTGAGCCTCTCTTATGTGGAAATGAGCCTCTTTGTATCTGGTTTTGGAACTACTATATAGTGAGCTAATCCTCGCTGTGGTTTTTCCCTCTTTGCGTTTTCCACGTAAAATTATGGTGTTCATGTGTTGTGTAGTTTCATATTTTTTTATTGCTCTTGCTTATCTTTTCTGTTATCTGCATTAGAATAATTATTGGTGTTTGTTCAATAAGTTTAAGAAGATACTCATTCACCCCCCCTCATAGTATCTTGGATATTCAACAATAAAGTCCTCAATGAAATGGATATCCATGCATAACAAATATACATTATAAATAGATATAGATGTTTTGTAACAATATATTATATATTCCCATGAGGTTTCAAATCCAATATAATTAATAACATATATCCATTTATTATATAATAAATTTATTATATATATAAATATACAATAATATATTTCACATATATATTATATATTATATATACTTATAATTTATATTAAATATATTATATATTATATATATACTATATATTATATATTATATATATACTATATACTATATAATATATATTAAATATATTATATTTTTTTGATAAATAAGGTGTGGGGTGAGGGCCCACACCCTTTATTTTAACAGAAAGAATAATATACATCAATTTGTCACTCAAACAGAGAAGAAATAGATAAAGAGAGGAGAAAGAGGAACTTAGAAGAAATGAAGGATCCTTTAAGGAATTGCAAGAAGAAAGAGAGGGAGACCAAAAAAATAACATGATACAATAATATGCTCACAAGAAAAGGTGTGCAACCACACACTCCAAGCTAAGTTTTCATGTTATTCTTGGAGAAGAGAGCATCCATGTTCCACTGAGATCCCTCCTCCACAACTTCCTTTCCTTTGCTACACAATTTTTTAGCCTCAAATTTTCTTCCCACCTTTCACTTTGAGCCACCAAAATCAGATTTTAATTTGCTGTATGTTATTTGTGCAATCCCAAGTTTCTTTGGTGGCTCCAAAATCATGTTGTGGTCAAAAAATTCATTAATCTGATCCTCAATGTCATCCATAAAATGAAACGTTCCATTAGATTCAAAACCTTCTTCGTCCCCTTGAGGGATCAAAGGTGCATTATCATGGGTATGAATTGCAGGGGGAGGAGAAGGCACCAAAGGATGCTCAAGCTCCACCACTAGGGAAGGAAGGGAATCCACACACATGTTGTGATTAAGCCATATAAAATCAACATTTGGAGACCCAACCTTTTTAACCCACTTTTTGAGCTTGACAAATCTAGAGCCAGCCCGACGATTGAGAGAGAAAGCCTCAACTTTGTGACCAAGAATGTTACAATAAAAGCAGAAAAAAGGGAGGCCTTCAAAGTTTATAAATTATGTACATATGCCATGGGAAGAAAGAATCTAAATGGAGTGCATGAGGGGTTTAGAGATGTTCACCATAGCACATACCCTGAAGAATCTATGGTTTGGAGCCATATCTTCAACATCAAATTTGAAAAAAGAGCCCACTTGATTGATCATTTTGCAAATGAGATCCATCTTTCGGATGACTAAAGGAAGATTATAGAGCCTAATCCAAATATGAACCTTAGTAACCTTAGCAGTGTTAGGGTCGAAAAAGGGGGACAAATGAGAAATGAAGAGGCCAAAATGCTCGAAGAACCATGGGCCATTCTTGAAAACAAAAATACAATCTTCAGTAGAGCGGAAGATGAGAAAAAAGAAACCAACCAACCAAGGATATAGTCAACTGTGGGATGCCTTTGTAAACACCTCATAACCAAAGAACAATTTCTAAGGTCTTCAAAAATATCCTCAATGCAACTGTTAGAGGCAAAATTTCATGGGATCATTAGAAATAACCACCTCCATATCCCCAATCGAAATGGAAGAGCCACCAGAATGGGTATCTAATTCAACATTGGGGGAGAGAGGTGGCACTAGAGAGGGAACAAAAATAGGTGATCAAGGATGCACCCGTTGAAGCTACTCCGGATAGAAGGGAGAATATTCGTGGTAGGGATTTGATCAATTTCTACAAGAAACAATGGTGGCTGAGTCTAGAATAGGAGGCTTGGGAGTCTTTCCTAGTGTAACCCTAACAAGATCTGCCCCCGTAGGTTCAAACTCTCACGTCTTTGGAGGAGGGACAATCGGTGATAGGGTTTCTTGTGTAGAAGAAGAGTGGAAGGAATAACATCTACACCCCTCCTCATTTCCTCCCACACCAAGACCAAGGTTTCCATTAGATGACTGCCTAGATTTCTTTCCACTGTGAGACTTCTTACCTATGTAATGAGCCCTCCCACCATCACTAGCCTCCGCTCAAGCAACGACGTAGTTCCAACATGAGCTAGGACTCTCGTCACACATTTTCGCTGCTTAATATCAACTAGATATTATATATTATATATTATATTTAATACATATTCTCACTTTGAAAATGAGGCAAGATTCATCCTTGATGAAATGGATACCCGTTTTCTCTATAATAAATTTATTATATATAAAAATATACTATAATATATTATAGTATATATTATAGATAACATATACTAGAATATATATTATTTATATTCTACATATATTAAATATATTATATAATATATCTAATACATAGTATCCCTCTGAAGTCTCCATCTCCCTCTCAAATTTTTAATATATATATTTAAACATTATATAATAAAGAGAGGGAGAGAGAGAGAGGGAGGGGGGGAGAGTAGGAGAGAGGGAGAGTGGGAGAGAGAGAGGAGGAGAGTGGGAGAAGGAGAGAGGGAGAGGGAGAGTGGGAGGGAGAGGGGGAGAGAGAGGGAGAGTGAGAGAGGGAGAGTGAGAGAGAGAGAGGGGGTCATCCCACAATGTTGGTTTACAATTTCTAGGAGATTTTGATTTTTGCTGAAATCATATATTTTTAGAAAATGTAATTATTTAAGTATTAAAAAGTTCCATTTTAAGGATTCCAATTGAAGGGGGTTTGATCAAACCCCCTTGGATAGAACCCCACTAGTATTTCCTATAACGGAGTCTACTTTACACCTATCAAAATTTTGATAAAAAACCACATTCGATTTAACTTTTGGGGGATCAAATGAATTCATTTAAAATTTATTTTTTGTAATTATGTAGTCCTTATTATAAGCTTCCCAAAAAGTATATTTTTAAATAAATTTAATTTAATTATTATATTTATTTTTTATTTCTTGTGAATGTAGGTTTTTCATCGAAAATCAAGCTCTTTGTTCTACACATGTAGAAGAAAAGATCATAATTTAAGAAAAATAAAAAATGTGTGCACCAGATATTGAAGTCCTTGATCCAACAAACAAAATTGAATTTTGATCCATACAAAAAAAATTGTGTTATACGGTCCGCCTATGTTTGAATTGTAATTGGTTTGACTTCAAAACTTGATTAAGGAAAAAATATTCAATAAAACACTCTGAAACTAATTGGAAACACTAGATATTGTAGTTGCAAATCTAAATTCAAAAAAATAAAAAAATTTATCCTTTATGAAAAAAAATTTGTATTATATGGTGAGCACCACTCCTTAAAAATGGTGTTTACTTAAAAAACCAGTTTTCGAAGGAGATGGAAAAAGAAGTAGAATATGATTCCAATTTATTTTTTAAAAATATATTTAGAATTTATAGATTTTTTTTCACAAATCACTAGTTTGCATCATCTTCAAATTCCTCATGATTTAGTCGGTATAGGTGTCCAGTTTGACCAAAAATTGTAAACCAGTATTGTGGGATCACAGAGAGAGAGAGAGAGAGAGAGAGAGAGAGAGAGAGAGAGAGAGAGAGAGATGAGAGGGAGAGAGGGAGAGAGAGAAAGTATTGGGAGGCAGAGAGGAGAGTGGGATAATATATTATATATTTATTATATTGTATATTAATATAATATTAATATATATAATATATATATTATATATATATATATATCATATATCATAACAAATAATAATTCTTAAAACTCAAGTTGCAAACAGATATCCATTTTGTTTGTTATAGGTTATACACTTGCATGAGCAACAATATAGATTAATATATAATACAAATTAATATATATTATATATATAATATAATAAATTATTATATAATATATATTATATGTTATTATATAGTATATAATACACAAATATATATAGTAAATTAACATAGTATATTAATATATACTAAATATATATATTATGGCATATTGTAATTTATAACACTAAATGTAACATATATCCATTTCCTTTTTTAGGATTGTAAAGGTAGACTTCCAGGCATGTCAAGTAGAAGACATAACAAATATCCATTTCAAAATGGATATCCATTTGTAAGTTATATAAAAAACAAAAATTGGACCGTTATGAGTATTTCAACGGTCACTACATTCTTTTTGTTGTGAAATTCTTGTGTTTTCAGTTTGCATCAAACAAAATTAATCTTTTGAAAGATTCTCTTACACTTTTTTAAAATTCCAATTATTTGTGTGTGTTTTTTGTTTATGCAAGGGGGAGCAGCACTCGCCATAAGAGAAAGGGTGAAAGGAAACTTAAAACAGATTAAATTGAAGCATATAGAGCAAAAGATAGAGAAACTCATAGGAAAAGAAGACAAGGTATGAAAAATAATCAAATTGAACCTTCTTTCGTACTGTTAAATGTTAATTCAAGTGAAGATGAAATACAAACTGAAAATATTGAACATCATATTAAAATTGAAAGAAATGAAAACATTGAAATTGAAAATGAAAATGTGAACAACTTTGAGAATGAAAATGTTATTGAAAATGTTGAAAATGAAAATATGGTTGAAAATGAAATTGTTATTGACAATGAAAATGTTGTTGAAAATGAAATTATTATTGAAAATGTTGAAAATATTAAAAATAGTGAGAATGAAAATGTTAGTAACATTGTACTTGAAAATCAAAATGTTGAAAATGAACCTTATGTAACACCCAATTACAAGAGAACCCCTAAATGGTGGGTTGAAATAGATGAGAGCATAATTGATAATCTTGAAGGAAAAATGTCACAATGAATGGTTCATTTGTGGGTTACCAATTTTTTTAATGAATTCTTCTCCAATAAGACATTAACCAAACGATGTCAACATTTTGTGCAATTACTTAAGATTTACAAAATGAGGCCATTATTAAAAAAAATGAAGATTCATCTCACAAAAAAATTGGAAAAAATAGTCATTGTAAAAATCCTTTTTAATTCTCTAACCTCTATTGGAAGGACTACTAAGGAAAAAGATAAAAGGGTTGCTCGAAGAGTGATCACAACCTCACTAGTAAGCCATCATTTGAGAAAAGCTTGTCTAATGATACAAACTTGTATTGATTTTAACTTAAATTTTAAAACATTGAATAGAGCACTCTCAAGAAGAGGAAGACTCAATAGTCCTCTTCAAAATGGTACATGGGCTTTTAGTGGGAGGCTTCCACGTGTTGATAAAAAGCTAACCGATAATGTAAAGATGCAAATTGAACAATTTTTGAATTTTCACTCTAGAGTATCACCGAATGTAAAGGATGTTTTAAAGTTATGAATTGGTAATCAAGATCATACATTGGTGCATCCTAAATTTTTTTTGGAATGCAGCCTAACAATTTTGCAAAAACTATTTTGTCAAGAATATCCAAATTTGCAAATCTCACAAAGGGCTTTTGAGTCTTGCAAACCATTTTATTATGTACCTACTAATGTTCATAATACATGTTTTAAATACCATGTGTATTTTTCAATGTATCATGAATTGGTATGCCATATCCATTCTACTATGCATACTGATTAAATGTTGCAAGAGTGTCATGTAGTGCAACTTCCCAAGTCATCCAAGGAGTTGTTAGATTCATTTTTATGCATTAGAGGTGATGGTTTCTTATTTTATAGAAATGGTTGTTTAAATGAAATGTGTTTGCAATGTGGTGGTTTATTGAAGTTTGTAACATGATTTTATGAGGGTAGTTATCATGATTTTGGTAACAATATTGTTGAGAAAAAAAGGTTTGAGAAAATGAAATACACATTGAAGAGTGGAGGTGAGAGTTCTAGATGTGAGTTGGTTGCAAGAGGTAAGTATTGCTAATTTTATTTATGATTTTAAGAAAAATATTTTCTATAAGTATGCAAGGCATAGCCATAGGTCGCAGTGGTTGGATCAACAATTTAGGATGTGTAAGAAATCTTTTCCCATTGAAACTATTGTATCTGTAGTTGATTTTTCTGAAAATTACATATTGCAACCACAAAATGGAGTTCAATCACAATATTATAATTCTATTTAAATTGCTATTTTTATCCACATAACATATAAGAATGCCCCTGATAGTACAAAAGAGGACAATAAGATAATCAGGGAGTACCATTTTTACATGAGTGATGATAGATCTCATTTATCCGAGTTTGTACAACATTATTTTGATTTTTTTTTGAGTTCTTGCAGGAAAGAGGAATTGCAATGGGTCAACATATAATTTATTTAGATAACTGCATAGGACAATTCAAGGATGCTTGCATATTTTATTGGTTGAGAAGGATGCATATAGAGAGGGGTGTACCACATATTTGGAGTTTTTTCAAAGATGGGCATGGAAAAGGCAGCATGATGGTGCAAGTGCATGTGTGAAGAGAGCTTTGGCTAAGGAACCAATGAAGATTAGAAGTGGTGCAACATTCAATGATGTACACTCTATTGTTGATTGGTGTACTTATACACTATCATGAGGAGGGACACTTGATTCAAAAGTGTGTACGTTATTTTGGTTGGTTGAGGAGGGCATAATGGGAGACAAAATAGAATGTCAAAAAATGAAATATTCTTCAAAAATACATTTGTTTTGAAGCTCAATTGTAGATGCATGGACCATATGGACATGAGAAATGGCTTGTTTTCATCAAAATTGTATTCAATGTGATTGGGATTAGTGTGATTCAAGCACAAGTGGGTAGATACATGGATTCCATAGTACCTAACCCCTTTATCTATAGCACAATCCTTGTTAGAAGATGTAATGGAAAGTTCACTTGACTACGAACATATTTCAAATCTTGTACAACTAGGACATGTCTATGTAGTTGTAGCACCACAGGTGAATGAAGAGGGATCAAAATATTGGTTGACACGATGTGTACAGGGAAAGAAAAAGCTAACACAACTTATGATAGATGATGATGGGTTCATGTATCCTATAGGTTTAGTTATTTTTTTTTGAACTTGGTTGCATTACCATTTCATCATCATTTACATTGTTTAGAATATAATATAGATTTTTAATTCTAAGAATATTTTCTAGTTTGCATTACCATTTTATCATCATATAGGTTGTTTTGAATATAATATATATTTGTTATTCTAAGTATATTTAGATTGGTTGATAAAAAAATTATGATCATACAGATTCAATTATTGTTTTCAGAACTTGGTTGTGAACATATATGATTATAAAGAATGACATACCTGCATTTGAAGACTATGAGAAACATGAAACCATTCTCATGTATTCAGTCCTCGTTATAGCAACAAATGCTAAGTTATTGAGACATCATTCTAGACCAAAAAAAAAGGAACTACGGATAATTAGTAGCATTGATTATGAAGCATTATTGGAAACTTTGAAGGTAAGAGATGACCCTTTAGGCACACTTGAGTAGCAAATCATTTGTTGCATGGCATAGGTATGATATTGTTCATCACATTTTGATATTGTTTATATGTTGAGGTTCATTATTTAGGTTGTTTATAATAATAGAGATTTTTTATTCTAAGCATCTTTTCTAGTTTGCATTACCAATTCATCATCATTTAGGTTGTTTAGAATAATATACATTTGTTAGTCTAAGCATATTTCCTATTGTGACCATATAGATTTTTCATTCGAATTATATTGCAGTGTTCCTAGCATGATTGATCATGAAGCTGTTGCAACAATAGCCAACTCTAATCCTTCAACAAAGGTATGCAATAGATTAAAATAATAGTGATTTTTTATCATAAGCATCTTTTCCATTATATGTAGTTTAACTACTACCTTGATGGTTTGAATAGGTGCTTGTCACTCCAAAACATCAACGTGCTATTATTGTGGAAGATTGTACTGACCACAAAGGCAACACATGATCTATTTCCTTCCCCTACTGGGAAATGGCTATGCATCAGGATTGTTTGTTGTATACCTACATGGAATTTTGTAAATCCTATATTTGATAGAAATTATTGAATGATAATATCATGTGTATTATGTATACTTTATGTGTATTGAAGTGTATACTTTACAACTTATGTGTATACTTTGTCACTTATGAGTATTTTAATGTATACTTTACAACCTACATGTTTTCATGCATATAATTTGTATTCATGTGTGTAGTTCATGACTTAAGTGTATTTGAGTAAATGATTCACTTTTTCACTTACTCATGACATGAAAAACAAACCATAAACCCCTTTACACCACATCCATCTAACCCTTTTTCCATCAAATGAAAACTCAAAACCATAGGAAAACACCTTAGAGATATCAAAAACCAAGAGAGTTTACTATAGAGTGGCCCTACATGATCTTGTAGACTTAGAAAAATGTTTCTAGGTGACATGGTATCCGAGTAATAGCTCATCAAAGGTTGCTTCATTTTAGCACTTTGGAATCTTAAGGGAAATCATCAATTCAATGTAGCTCAAAGTGATTTGGCATGTTTGGGTGCAAAAGAGGACAATGCCTAGTGTAAACATACCCATCTAGATGTGTTAGAATAATTCATTTGGTCATACAAGTTGTAGAACAAAATTTTCGCCACTTTGCAAGTTTACACTACTTGCATCTAACAACTTTTTCTTCAACTGAAAACTCATCACTAGGAGAAAATGCCTCTGAGATATAAAAAAATGGGAGAAGTTATTGTAGATGGTCCCAAGATAATCCTGTAGAGTCAAATAGAGAGTCTATAAGAGTCACAGTTTCTGAGTAATATACTGTCAAAGATTGCTTCCTTTTAGCACTTTGGACTCTTAAGGGAAATCACCAATCCAATGTACCTCAAAGTGATTTAGCATGTTCAGGTGCAAAAGAGGACCATTCCTACTCATAAGTGTACCTAATTGGATGTGTTGAAACAATCCATTAGTCATACAAGTTGTTGAATGAAAGTTACACTACTTTACAAATTTACACTACTTGCATTTGACAACTTTTTCCTCAACTAAAAACTCGTCACCACAAAAAAATGCCTTTAAGATAGCAAAAAATGAGAGAGATTATTGTATTGGGTCCCAACATGATCCCATAGCCTCAAATATTGTTTCCTTTTAGCACTTTGGACTCTTAAGGGAAATCATCGGTCTAATGTAGCTCAGAGTGATTCATCATGTTTGGGTGAAAAAGAGGATCGTGATTAGTGTAAACATACCAAATTGGATGTGTTGGAACAATTTTTTTTTATCGTATGAGTTGTTGAACGAAAGTTGCACCACTTTACAAATTTATACTGCTTGCATTTGACAATTTTTTCATCAACTGAAAACTCGTCACCACGAGAAAACACCTCCAAGATAGAAAAAACTGAGAGAGGTTATTGTAGAGGGTCTCAAAACATCCCATAACCTTAGATGAAGATTTTGTAAGTGTCATGGTTTCCGAGAAATAGCCTGTCAAAGATTGCTGCATTTTAGCTCTTTAGAATCTTAAGGGAAATCACTGGTCCAATGTAGCTTGGAGTGATTCAACATGTTTAGGTGAAAATGATAACCATGCCTAGCATAAATATACCCATCTAGATGTGTTGGAACAGTTCATTTGGTCATATGAGTTGTAGAATGAAATTTGCACCATTTTGCAACTTTACATTGCTTGCATTTGACATTTTTTTGCTCAACAAAGAACTTGTCACCACAAAAAAATGCCTCTGAGATAGAAAAAAGTGAGAGGTTATTGTATAGGATCTCAACAAGATCCCATAGCCTGAGATGAAGATTCTGTAAGCATCATATTTTTTGAGAAATAACTCATCAAAGATTGTTGCATTTTAGTACTTTGAATTCTTAAGGGTAATCATCTGTCCAATGTAGCTCATAATGATTTAGCATGTTTGGGTAAAAAAGAGGGCCATACATAGAATAAAATCACCCATCTAGACATGTTGGAATGGTTCATTTGGTTGTACGAGATGCAGAACGAAAATTAACTCACCTTGCAACTTTACACTACTTGCATTTGACAACTTTTTCCTCAATTGAAAACTCATCACCATGCGAAAACGCCTCCGAGATAGAAAAAACCAAGATAGGTTATTGCATAGGGTCCCAACATGATCCCCTACCCTTAGACAAAATTTTTGTAAGTGTCATAGTTTCTGAGTAATAGCCCATCAAATATTGTTACCTTTTAGCACTTTGGACTCTTAAGGGAAATCACTGGTCCAATGTAGCTCAGAGTGATTCAACATGTTTGGGTGAAAACATTGACCATTCCTAGTATAAATGTACCCATTTGGATTTTTTGGAACAACTTGTTTGGGCATATGAGCTACAAAAAAAATTTGCACCACTTTACAACTTGTGTTGCTTGCATATGACAATTTTTTCCTCAACTAAAAACTCATCACCACGAGAAAATGCCTCTGAGATAGAAAAATCTGAGAGAGGTTATTGTAGAGGGTCCCAATATGATCCCATATCATTAGAAAAAGAGTCTATAAGCATCACAATTTCTGATAAATAGCTCGCCAAAAATTACTGCATTTTAGCACTTTGGACTTTTAAGGGAAATCGTCGATCTAATATCGATCATCAAAAAATACTGCCTTTTAGCACTTTGGGTTCAAAAGAGGACCATGTCTAGTATAAACGTACCCATCCAAATGTGTTGGAATAGTCCATTTTGTCATACGAGTTGTAGAATGAAATTTGCACCACTTTGAAAATTTACGCTTAGGACAATAACTTTAATTGTTCAAATCCACCTTAACCATAATCTCTCACTTTTTTTTCCTGCACAAATTCTTATCAAATACAAAAACTCAATTTCGTTTGGTTGAATGGCATATATGACAATGATTGCGATATAGCAAGTTTGGTGTGAATCAAGGTTGATTGGCATATATGACAATATCATATTAGTGTTATTTCTTTTGTGCAAAGTGTGCATCAAGCCCACCTAGTATTCCTAGTTTTCTTATTGATGCATTATGGTTAGCAACATTAATTTTTGTGCATTATGATAATATAAACTACTTGTCAAAGGTCAAATAACATGCATGTCATGGAGTTGTGTTTGGTTTGTTTAATGGTAACTTATGACACCCATTCAGTTTGTTTAATGGTTGCATCATGGTGGAGTGACGTCTTAATTGTTGATCATGATTATTGTATAGATTTCAAATGAACAACATAATGAACATGTATCTTGTTTAGTTGTAAGGACTTTTTTTGAAGGTTGCATTAAAACCCTATGGTTGAAAGATATTGATTCTTATTCAAGATGAATTTATACCTTTTACATGTTATTAAGTTTGAATGAACATTGAGTGACATTCATTTTTATCAAGATGATTATATTACATTCAAATGAACACTATAACACATGACATATATTTCATTATGTTGTATCCATTTGTTTGTATTCATTAACTTCTTTTGAAATAAAAATCAACTGCCCACTTCATTACAAGAGTTCAAAAAATAAAATAATGTCAAATGTAAATTCATTCAACAAATCTTGAAATCATGTGTATTCTCAAATTGAGTGTTTGATAAAAATGTATTGGTAGACATGTATGAAAAATGTGGTACAATAGAAAAGGCAGTGAATTGTTTGAAAAAACTCCTCAAATAAATGTGGTCTCATGGAATGTAATGTAGTGAACCTTAATATGAATGAACTTTAACATAGATGGATTACCATTTGTAATTAATAAGTTCTATTAAAATTCAATTTCATTAATCTATAACATAAATTATTGATCATAAGTTTAAACCATTCTAAGACAATTATCCATTCCATTTTGAAAATTCAAAGTAGAAAGACATGCACATGAGTAAAAAATTAGATCAAGTATCAAATCTTATTGTAACAAAGATTTTGGCACCTTAATAATTTCTTACACTTTTAGGGTTTTTCACTTAAAAGGAGAAAGATGGGCCAAAATGCATGTTACATTCAAAGATTATGAGGTTATGGGGTGTGAATGAAATGATCTAAGTGATGGAAATGCTAAATAGAAACTAAATAGTAATGTAAAACCTAGAAAATAGACTATGTTTGAAAGTACATTAAGATATGCAGACTTATACTAAATGACCTAAGAAAGCTTATAAAACAAAACAAAAAGCTATAAAAATGGAAACGTGTACCTAGAAGTGTGTTTCAAACTTGAAGGAACTCTGAAATTCTAAAAATACTATTTTTTATGTCTATCGGGACACTTGTTTCAAGCTGGGCAACCTAGTTCTTTTTCAGGGTGATTTCAGATAATTGCCATAGGGCCTATTTCAGCCAAATGGGTATCTAGATCTGCATAAATCTCTAAAAAATATGCATAGTGGGACTAGGTCGCCACAACTGGAGGAAGTGTCCCTTTTGCCTTTTCTAAAAAATTGAAGGTGGAAATGGAGGCTCTTGATCTACACTTTCTGTTCCTCCAAGTGTTTAAACCAAAAACCTTGATTTTTGATTTGTAGGTGTCTTTTTGTGGATGTTTTGTAGTTGAAAAGGAGGTTTCCTAAACATTATTCAACCCATCCTTGAATGATCTCCAAACCCTTAGAGTACCTAAATCTGCAAACACATAAAGAAGAAAGAAGAAATGTTGATTGTTAGGAATTGGGGGTTTGCCTTGGTCAAACCCCTTTGTAAATAATTAAATCAAATGATAAAGTGAGATAATTAAGCATGAAATGTGAAGTAATGGACTTAGTACCTTGCCATGATGAGAGATCTTGATTTTCTGCAACAATGGGGGAAGATTCAACCCTTGAATGCTTCAGAAATGTGTCTTGGTGACTTAGATTACTCAAACCCTAGCTGGCTTGAGAAGAATGAGAGATGATGAAGGTAGGAGAAAATTAGATTTAGAAGGTGAAAAATGAGGGGAATAATCCTTATTTATAAAATTTATGTCCTAACTTCCCTGAAATAGCATCATACAAGCTAACCTTAGGGGTTTAGAGACAAAACACTGAAAGAATATTAAGTTAAATTTGAATTTTAAGCCACATGGGACTAGGTCACCCAAGGTGGCGACCTAGTCCACTTGGGCATTTTGATTAGTTTTTGAGGATTATCATGTGATTATTGTTGCTTTTCAAGATTTTCTCATGAAACACACTAAGATAGTACCTCTATGTGCATTAAGGGGTCATTAGCATAAGAAAGGGTTGATTTGGTGATGACAAGCATAGGAAAGTGTTAAAATGTTTTAAAACACTTTATAACACCTTGGCACAAGGCTTGGAAAGGGGTAAAAAGAGGTTGAAAAAGGTCCAAGATCCATAGGCTAAGGTCCAAATGAGTGAAAAGTGTCAAAGGCTACATTTTTTGGTGACACACTTATATATCAAAAGGTAGAATACTTACGTTTGTTCATATACAAATTTGGCATATGCTTACTTAGAACAAGTTTTATAAAATGTGGCATACATGCCATCTCAATATCTATCAAACTCTAAGTACATATCAATCTATATCGTATCTTGATCCTGTGCTAGACCATCAAAATCAATCCTCCTCAAAGAAGTTAATTTCTTTGAAGCTTCCTGCACAATAACAATTCAAACCACAAATTAGATTAATTATGTGAATGGTTGACATGATAGACTAGTAAATAGAAACTTATATACTATCATTTATAATATATTATATCAATAATTCAATTTTTGTTTACCTCATGTCTTGCTCTCTTTCTACAAGACGATCTGCATATCATTATCCCTTAGGACAATTGGGAGCCCTCGTATACAAAAATGGTCCCACACTAGTCACAGTGTTGAGTCGGGAAAATTACTATAGTAGGTAAAATAAAAATGATACAAATTAACATATAACTATTGAAAAATAATAATATTTACTAAACATATATCTACTCATATCTAAATGTAAAAATATGCAATATAAAATAAACACATACATGCTATGATGCTATGACACTAGATGGGCTAATAGTGGATGAAGTAGCTAAGATGGTTTCCTATATAAAAAATGACAAGAATGTAACATAATTTAAATGTACATGCACATATAATCATAATGTCAAGAATAAAAAATATATACCTATTGTTCAACTTCATCCAATAGGTCAGACCTAGTCAACAAGGTTGTATAAGAACTAAGTTGCTACATAAAAAGACAAGATTACATTAGACTATCAATCTATGTAGTAAATGTATTTAAACATAATAAATTTCAAAAATCAACATCTAAAATAACAATTTAAATAATATCATATATTGATTGTTTAGGGAAAATGAAATAGTTGTCCGTGTAGCCTCCTACACTTGCGACATCTACTCCTGTATCAACACCTATTAAAGATTCCAACACATAAACATATATTAGTACAAATATCTCTCATAAAATATGAAATAATTTAGATAAAACACACTATGAAATTACTTGAAGTCTTACCGATGCTCCAATATTGTCCTTGGTAGTTGATGTCTCTCCTGCAAATGCTCCACTCCATGCTCTATCAACTCCTAGATCTGAAATATCATGAAATTCATAGTAGAATGTGTTTATGGAAGGATTAGTTGATCGTCTGAGAGGACCCAAACACAAATTGTTGCATGTTATGCAGTAGTGAGGCACACAAATATGTCTCAAAGAGGACAATGTACTAGTGGGAACTGATGATGGTGTACCAGTGGGAGTTGATGTAGTAGGTTCACTACCATCATGCTGGGATGTATCAAGTGCAACACCATTGTGATGGGATGCCCTGTCAAATGGTTGCGCAACATGATTGCTCTGCATGACCAAATGATCACTCAATGTATGTAAGAGACAAATGCTCAAAGTCCTTGCATCTAAGGAGATCTTAGGGTAAGGTAGTGGAGTTGGGGAAACAATAGGTGGAGTAGGATGAACTGGGGTGACTCAGCATGCTTTAGGTCTATCCTATGGCATCCCTCTACCAATACCCTGGAAATATCGCATGTCAAAGTAATTGACATGTTTCCCTAGCACAAGATCAACATATATTTTTTGGAGAAAATATCGAGGGACATCAAGATTATTGTTCAGTGGTTTATCAAAAACCATCCACCCAAGTTTCCAAAAAATATCTAATATGCATTTGTGGGTGCACCATTTTATTGAAAATTTTGGTTTTCACACATTAATAGATTGCCCTATTCCATGATCGATGAATAATAGGGCTAATTGGGCTTTGTCAATATCAAGTGCCCTCACCTCATCATATCATAAACTTCGACATAAAATTGTCTCTGTTCCTCTCGCCACTATGCAAATCTATTGTGCTGAGTTGCCAAATTTTCAACATTTGAAATGATTGTTTCCAATTTTTTTTTCATGTCTAATAGCTTAGTGAGTATCTCATAGATTCGGCATACATTTCTTAATTGATCTAAATTTCTATGAATAGATTCATGTATTGTTGGCACATATGACCGCGATGAAGTAGGATTTGGAGGGTTTTCATCGTGGTGTTAAGGTTTTCATGTTGATCCATTTTAAGCCTATTAATTGATTAACTTTTTCAAAATTAACAACGATTTTAATGCAATAAAAAACTGTCAAATTTACCCTATTTTTGATTGAAATTTTAAAGTAACAATGCAAAAAATATATAAATTGAATAAAATTATAATCCAAACATACCTTTGAAATTTGATTGATTTTGAGCAAAATAATTCCCTAGGAACAAATATCTGATTTGGAAAGTAGAGAAATGTGTGCAGAGTGAGGTAAAAATGAGCTCTTGGATTTTTCTTTTTTAATTTATAAAATAGGAAATGGATATCCATTTTGAAATGGATATTCATTTCCTATTTTATATATTTTTAATATATGGCCAATTTTGGGACCTCACCATATATTAATTGGCAATGCTTTTTCTGAAATGTATAATATAATATAATATAATAATGTAATATAATATAATATATATTATAATACATATTATAATACATATATATATATATATTTATATCATACTATAATATATGTATAATATAATATAATATAATGTAATATAATATAATATAATATAATAATATTATATTATATAATCGTAAAATATAATATAATATAATATAATATAATATAATATAATAATATTATATTATATAATCATAAAATATAATATAATATAATATAATATATATTATAATATAATTTATATAATATTATAATATATTACATTATAATATTATATATTATAATATAATACATTATAATATATAATTATAATATATAATATTATAATGTATTATAATATACTATAAT
>CM021108.1:84453384-84491873 GCA_007115665.2 Sequoiadendron giganteum
TACATTATAATATAATATAATATAATATAATATATTATATTGTATAATATTATAATATATTATATTGTAATATATATGTTATAATATAATATAATATATATAATATATATTATATTATAATATATAATATAATACAATATTATATAATATAATATAATACAATATAATATAATATAATACAATATAATATAATACAATATAATATAATATAATATAATAGAATATAATAGAATATAATACAATACAATACAATATGATATAATACAATACAATATAATATAATATAATATAATATAATATAACATTTTTTTGGTTGGTAATAGGATTTGTATTGCTTGAAAAAAAGATTACATCATTTGCCTCATTATTTTCATCCATCATCCAAAAAACTCCTACATCTACAATATTTTTATCAAAGGAGCATCTTAACATTCTTCATTACAGTAAAAGAAAGTCTACCCTACTATAACCAGTACCACAACTGTCTGTAACTACCTTTCATGTTTCAACAAAAAATTCCATCAGTCTTTACCCTTCATACAATTATCATTAAGAAAACATAACACGTTCAACCCCTAGTAAGACAAAATTTAGAGCTAATATTACGTTAATTCTATGAAAATCTTAAAAAGCTACAGTTTCAACTAGTGTTGCCTCTTTCAAAACTAACTTTCCTTGCTTGATCCGGAGCATTTTTTGTCGAATTTTGAAATTCTCCATTTTTCTCCAGTTTCTGTATCATTAAGAAGTGCTCGGGATCCTAACTCGAACACAACTTGAATGGAGTCAATCGAAGTCTTGGAGCTCAAGATATTTATGGTCAAACTTTTGGTCAACTCCCAGACCCAGGCCGTAAAAAGGGAAAAAATCAAAGTCATCAAAACTAGTCAAATTCAACACCATTGCATAGTGCCCATCGTCATGGTTCTGATAGAGTTTGTTTCATGGAAAAAAGAGTCTACATGGAGAAGTTACGAAAGGTCAACGATTGGGTCAAAATTGCCCTAATGACATCAGCGCCCAGTCAGCTCGACAACCAATCAGCCCCTAACACATAGAATTACATGGAAATATTATTGTTGAATAAAATTAAAAAAAAGGGAAATATATATATATATATATACAAATAAAATCATTAAATGGGTTTCCCCCATCCTAGGGGGGCGACCCACATTATGTGCGCACCATGGGGTGGGCACTACCCATGGTATGGGGGGCTACCCACATTAAGTGGGGCACCACCCATGCTATGTGGAATGACCCACATAAAGTGGGGCACCACCCATGGTATGGAGAAGCGGCCCACTTAATGTGGTAAGCCTCCCTTACTTTGGGGAGAAGATAAGAAGGAAAAGAGGGTGGTGGGACCACCACCCACCATCCTCTCAAAATTGGTTTTTCAAAGTCTTAAAATAAGGCTAAATCCCTTTTTCTTAGAGGCCTAAATTATCCCATATTTTTAGAGGCCTAGAATATTTTCCTTTATATGGAAATATTAGGAATATTATTCCAAAATTAAGGGGTCAAATAAAACCTTACATAAAATATCCCCTAAATAATAGAGAATAAATCTCTTCGTAACCATTCAAATGGAAAAGGAATTATTTTGATAGGATATTATCCTTTCAGAAATTATTAAAGGAGGATATTATTGATTTTTTTTCTATGTAAGGGAGATTGGGTAGTTAATTGGTTTTACACCAATTTTGGCATAAAATGTAATATAAAAAGGGGTAGAATGGGGGGTGTGAAGTAAGTGATTTTGGAAGAACTTTGCAAGTGTGAGAGTTTCTTTCCTTGGAGAAATTATTGTATTTATATGCTTTTGGAGAAGCTTGTTTCCATGCACTTTGGAAGTGCATTTGAGAATTTCTTTGTAAACCAAGAGGAGGTTCTGCTGATGAATGTAACCAAATTTCAGGAGGAATAATTGGATTGGTCCACTCATTGGAGAGGGGCTGGGAGACGTAGTCGTTTTAAATGATGAACTCCGTTATCAATTTCATTTGCACTCTCTTTCTCTCTCATTCTATTCTTTCATTACTCTCTTTGTAATTTCATTAATTTAATTTTGTTAAGAATTAAATTTTAATTAAACACTTTTGGATTGTAATTAAGCATTCAAAGTATCTATCATAGATCTGTTAAATCAGATCAAATTTGGTATTAGACCCATCTTTGGCTAAGATTTCAGGTTTGAATGCTAACATGCTCCAAGCTTCAGAAAGGCGAAGGAGAGCTTGAAGAATATAATCCTGAGATTGACAAAAGAAGAACCTTGCCAAAGATGGAAGGAACTGAAGTTGGGAAAAGTACTGAACCTAAGCTTGATGATAAGTCTTTTCAGCAAGCCTTCCTTGAAATGCCCAATGGTTGGAGAGATTTATGCAGATAAGAAGAAATGTGAGCAGAAGAAAGGAGATTCTTTGAAGAAGGAAGATTCTAAAGATCATAAAGACAAGAAGAAGTAGTTTGAAGATGGTGAACAAATTCTAGTTTATCCTTCATCTACCCCATCTTCTTCTTCTTCTCTGACTAATAATCCATTTAAGAGAAAGTCAAAGTTTGTTATTAAAGTGGGTGTAATATTTGAATTGCCTAAGTATGGTGGTGAGTTAAATGCCGGAAAAGTTAGATGATTGGATCCAAAAGGTAGAAGTGTATTGTCAAACTCAAGGCCTAACAAAATATGCTTCTATGATCCAGTTAGCCACTAACCGGTTGGGAGGTACAACTCTCACTTGGTGGGAGAGTAGAACTTGGGAGGAAATTTCTTGCCATGGTAAGGTTAATATGACTTGGATGGAATTTGTTGCTGCCCTTAAAGCATAATTTTATCCTTTAGGTTATATGCAACAATTAATATTGAATTGGAAAACCTTTAGGCAAGGTAAGGGTTAGTCTATCCAAGATTACACCCATGAGTTTAGAAAACAAGCTATTGTTTTAAGTGTTCCTTTGTATACTCAGGATGCAATATTTAAGTACATAGGTGGTTTGCATTCTTACTTAAGACATACCATTCTAGTGTTGAGTCCTAATAATTTGGATGAAGTATTAGTCCAAGCCACTCATTTAGAGTCAAAGGGTAAGAGCACTTTTAGTGATAATTTCTCAAATAAACCATCTAAGTCTAAGGGGAAATTTAAGGGTAAAGGTAAAGACAAAGATAAAGGCAAAGCGAAAAAGACAACTATAGTTAAGAAGGAGGGTGATAAGACCACATGCTCCCATTGTAAGAAAGAGGGACATGATGATTCAAAGTGTTGGAAGTTGCACCTAGAACTAAGGCCGAAAAGATATAGAGGAAATATAGGCAAGCAAAAGACTGCTGCAATGATTCAACAGGATCTTGGATCTGACTCCAGAGATGAGACAAAGATTACTGCTACCAGGATCCAAGGTAAAGTTAAAAGTATAACTTTCTCTACTGATACAAGTATTTCTAATGAAAGTGCATGTAGTGCAAGTACAAGTGAAGTATCCACTCCTCCTAAAGTTGATAAACAATAGAATGAACTGTTTCATATTTAAGTTGTATCTAAGCACACTAATATTGACACACTATTTGATACGAGTTATCAAGTCAACTTAATATCTGAAGAGGTGGTAAATAAACTCCATTTAACTACAACACCTCATCCAAAGCCATATCCTCTTGGATGGGATTGCAACGATGCTCAACTGCAAGTAACGAAACATTGCAAATTGAAATTTTCTATCACTACAAACTTTGTTGATGAGGTAGAAGTAGATGTCGTCCCTTATGATATTTGTGGGCTTGTGTTAGGGAGTCCTTATCTGTATGACATAAAAGCAATCTTCTATAGGGGGAGAATAAGTATCATTTTTTAAGGATGGGATATAATACATTGTACATGCACACAAAGTTAAGACTAATCTTGTACTAGTCAAAGCCAGTCAAATGAAAAGGTTGATCAATTCTAGTAAGAACTTTGTATTAATGCTCATAAAATCTCAAGAGGATGAAAAAGATGAAGCATTTAAGGGGTGTGATCTAGAGCGTAAAACTGACATGGTCAAAATAGTTTCTACTTATGAAGACTTATTTTAGGAACCAAAGGGGTTGCCACCTAAGAGAGAGATACAACATGAATTCCATTTATAGTAGGATGTGCCTCTTCCAAACATCGGCATGTATCGTTTGTTAGTTTTGCAGAATGAGGAAATCAAAAAGCAAGTTTAGGAGTTGGAGGAAAAGGGAGTCATATGTCCTAGTACATCTCCTTGTGGTTCTCCAATTGTGTTGGTTCCAAAGGAGGATGGGTCTTGGAGAATGTGCATTGACTATTGAGCCCTTAACAAGATAATGGTAAAGAACATGTATCCTCCTCCCTGTATTGATGATTTTCTTGATCAATTAAAACATGCAATTTATTTCTCTAAGTTAGACTTGCATAGAAGATATCATCAAATAAGAATTGTAGAAGATGACATTTGGAAAATCATATTCAAGACAAAATAAGGACTATTCGAGTGGTTGGTCATGCCCTTCGGGCTTTGGAATGCACCAAATACATTTATGAGAGTCATGAATGATGTCTTTCATCCTTTTATTGATGATTTTGTCAGAGTATATTTGGATGATATTCTTGTATTCAGTCAAACTTGGGAAGATCATGTAAGTCATGTAAAAAGAGTTTTTGATGTATTGAGAAAATAAAAACTCTTTGTAATGATGTCTAAATGTGAATTCGCAAAGACATCCTTAGTGTACTTACACTATGTCGTAGGAGGTGGTCAATTGAGATTAGAACCTATGAAGGGTGAAGCTATTGTAAAATGGCCTAAGCCAAGTATAGTTACTGAAGTCAAAAGTTTCTTAGGTGCAGTCCAGTACTGGAGAAAGTTCATTGCAAACTTCTCTTACATTGCATCACCATTGCACTCATTGACTAGTACAAATACAAATTTTCAGTGGGGAGGTCCACATCAAAAGGCCTTCAACACTTTGAAGGAAAAGTTGAGCACAACACCAGTTCTGGCTTTACTAGATTTACACCAACCGTTTGAAATCGAAAAAGATGCAAGTGGATTTTCCATGGGAGAAATGCTAATGCAAGGAGCTATAATAAAAGGCAAACAAGTAGAAGAAAAGGATTACTATGTGCATGCGAAACTCTTGTATCACTTAGGGAAATTATGCATTCCAAAGAATGAACAAGCACATGTAATCAGAGAGGCACACACATCACTAATTGCAAGACATTTTGGGGTTAGTAAAACTTTGGCACAACTACAAAAATATTGCTATTGGCCTCAAATGTAGGAAATTGTAACATAATATATTAATGGATGTGTGATGTGTGCAACTAGCAAACCAAGTAACAAGAAATTGGGGTTGTACACACCTTTACCTATACCGTCCCATCCATGGGAAAGTGTTTCTATGGATTTTGTTAGGGGGTTACCTATGTATAAGAAAGGGCATGACTATTTGTATGTAGTAGTTGATCGGTCAGCAAGATGTGTATTCTTATGCCATGTAAAAAGTAAGTCACTACTAAACTGACAACTCATATGCATTTTCAGTTTGTATGGGCTCACTTTGGGTTACCCACTTCCATTGTATCGGATTGAGATTCTCAATTTCTTGGGGACTTATGGATACTAAATTGAAAAAGAGTACAAATTTCCATCCGCAAATTGATGAACAGACAGAGGTAGTGAACATGATAGTTGTGCATCTGCTCAGAGGATATTGCAGAAAACATCTGAAGTTGTGGGATGAAAGTCTTCATTATGTGCATCATGCTTACAACCATGCAGCTCATTCTTCTACAAAGAGGTCTCCTTTTGAGACTTGCTTCAATTATGTGCCCAAGACACCAATGAATTTTTATTTTGGCAAGGACGATGTTGAAGATGGATGCCTTGATTCAAAGAAGGCTTTGAAGTTCATCCAGAAAGTCCAAGCAACTCATTAGGCAGTAGAAGCATAGTTGGAAAAGAGCCAAGCCAAATACAAGGCCTGACATAATAAGCATCCCACTGACCACTATTTCGAAGTTGGTGACTGCGTTTGGTTACATATAAGCAAGGAAAGAATGCAAGGCGAAGGAAGGAAGCTCAAGCCAATCAGATATTGTCCATTTGAGATTCTACAAAAGATTGGCACTAATGCCTTCTGCCTTCATCTTCCTCCATACATGCAAATTTACTTGGTAGTCAATGTTGAGAAATTGAAGTTGTACGAACCTCCGATGATACTAGACGAGGAGGTTGAAGTGCAAGTTCCATTCGTTGATGACCTTTCACCAGAGTACATGTCAGAGTTGCCTGAAGACGTCATCCTCGACAAGAACACCAGGACTTCACGAAGAGGAGTAGTTGAATACCTCTGAGTGGGGCTAAAGGGTATGCATCCAAGCAAGGAAAATTTGATGGAGATTGGTAAAGTGACTTCCAAAAGAGTAACCAACTTTTGGACGTCCAAAAGCTCTCCAGTGGGGAGGATTGATTCAGAGGATTTTTTGTCAAATTTTGAAATTCTCCATTTTCTCTAGTTTTGGTATCATTAAGAGGTGCTCGGGATCCTAAATCCAACACAACTTGAATGGAGTCAATCGAAGTCCCAGAGCTCAAGATATTTATGGTCAAACTTTTGGTCAACTCCTAGACCCAGGCCGAAGAAAGGCAAAAATCAAAGTCATAAAAACTGGTCAAATTCAACACCATTGTGTAGTGCTCATCACCATGGTTCCGAAAAAGTTCATGTCATAGAAAACAAAGTCTGTATGGCAAAGTTACGGAAGGTCAAAGATTGGGTTGAAATTGCCCCAATGACATCAGCGCCTAGTTAGCTCGACAACCAATCAGCCCCTAACACATAGCATGACATGGAAATATTATTGTTGAATAATATAAAAAAAAATGGAAAAAAAAAAATATATATATATATATATACAAAAAATATATATACAAAAACAAATCATTAAATGGGTTTCCCCCATCCTAAGGGGGTGGCCCACATTATGTGGGCACCACCCATGGTATGGGGGGCGAACCACATTAAGTGGGGTGCCACCCATGGTATGGAGAAGAGGACCACTTAATGTGGTAAGCCTCCCTTACTTTGGGGAGAGGATAAGAAGGAAAAGAGGGTGGTGGGACCACCATCCACTATCCTCTCAAAATTGTTTTTTTTAAAATTGGTTTGTCAAAGCCTTAAAATAAGGCTAAATCCCTTTTTCTTAAAAGCCTAAATTATCCCATATTTTTAGAGGCCTAGAATATTTTCCTTTATATGGAAATATTAGGAATATTATTCCAAAATTAAGGTGTCAAATAAAACCTTACATAAAATATCCCCTAAATAGTAGAGAATAAATCTCTTCGTAACTTTTCAAATGGAAAGGGAATTATTTTGAGGGGATATTATCCTTCCAGAAATTATTAAAGAACGATATTATTGAATTTTTTTCTATGTAAGGGAGATTGGGTAGTTAATTGGTTTTACACCAATTTTGGCATAAAATGTAAATAAAAAGGGGTAGAATGGGGGGTGTGAAGTTACAAGTGATTTTGGAAGAACTTTGCAAGTGTGAGAGTTGATTTCCTTGGATAAATTATTGTATTTCTATGCTTTTGGAGAAACTTGTTTCCACGCACTTTGGAAGTGCATTTGAGAATTTCTTTGTAAACCAAGAGGAGGTTCTGTCGATGAATGTAACCAAATTTCTGGAGGAATAATTGGATCAGTCCACTCATTGGAGAGGGGCCTAGAGACTTAGTCATTTTAAATGATGAACTCCATTACCAATTTTGTTTACACTCTCTTTCTCTCTGATTTTGTTCTTTCATTACTCTCTTTGTAATTTCGTTAATTTAATTTTGTTAAGAATTAAATTTTAATTAAGCACTTTCGGATTGTAATTAAGCATTCAAAGCATCTGTCATAGATCTGTTAAATAAGATCATTATTGATTTCTTCTTTCATTTCCCCATGTTCTGTACTTTTGCTTCCATGTGTGCTACCTCCACTTTTTCCTGTGTGTTTTCCTCTGCTAGAATGATTTCCACCTTGTTCATCTCTATAAAGAGCTTCAATGCTTGTCAGCCTAACCTTGCTTCTTCCCTACATTGATTTTTAATTTCATCCTCTGGCCAACACACAAAAGGGTTACATCATTCTAGCCCTTCCAATTTCACATTCTCAAAGCTTTCTTGAATGTCCAGACCTTCACCCAGAACCACCCATTCTAGTATTGTTTCTAATCCTTCCAAAAAATCTCCGTGCACAATCCTCTCCATTACTTCTCTCACTATGCTTCTCATCTCCCCTAGGTCTAGGGCCCATGCTATTATCCAGGAGTATACATCCATGTTAGTCCTATACCTGTGCCACAGATTTTCAAAGTTTTTCCCTAGAATCATCTGCACACTTTGCAACAACCTCCCATCAGAGAATAAAAACATCCCCATTAATCTTTGATCAGAGGCATCACCATAAAACAGGTTTAATTTCCTCCTTGGTTGCAAGGTGAAGTTAGCCTCCATTTGAAATCTGCTACAGCTTTTCCGCCACCACCACCACTCTTCAGTTTTCATTCTTCTACATGCCAAAACACTATTATTACCATCGCTTATCGAGGTCGATTGATAATTTATTTATTAACTTCACACAAACCGCCATTTATTGCTCCTTGTACCGAGGATTCCACCACTTCCTTCCTCAACTATCCTCCAATATTTTCCACTTACTTCAATTTGTTTGTAATCTATACTTCATAAATTCTTCGCCCTTCCTAGCTTAATCCATTAAAATCATGTTTCTTAAATCTTCAATTTGTAAATTTCCAACCTCTTTAAAAGTAATAGCCCAATTCGACAAAGTATCAGCCTCCGAATTACCTACTCTCCTTATGTGACTAATGAAAAAATCATCACATGTGTTTAATTCTTCTCTAATTTTTGCAATTGTATTTTGAATGTGTCGTGCACCAATTTCCCCTCTCATAATTTCTTGGACAATAATTAGTGAATCACCTTTTAAATGTATTCTTGATGCTTCCATTTTTTTACCTAGTTTAACTGCCAAGAATGTTGCTGAAGCTTCCGTTATGTTATTTGTGCCTTCCATCAGCTTCTTCACTCCCAAATCTACTACATTACCTTCCCAATATCGAATGATAAACCCTACACCTGATGGTCCAGGGTTCCCTTTTGAGGCCCCATCAAAATTTACTTCCCACCAACATTCCCTTGGCTTTTCCCATGCAACCTCTGCTAGAAGCTTTTTAGTTGGTTTAACGTAACTTGGCCCCTTAACGGGCATATAATAATATAATATTATATAGTCATAAAATATAAAAAATATAATATTATATGAATATTACAATAAAATATAATATTATAATATACTAAATATATTATTATATAATATTCAATTAACAAACATTATAATAATATTTTTTTAAAAAGTATTGTTATAATTTTTTTAATTTAATTTCCATATCTGTATGATAATTATATTAAAAGAATATTATAATATATAAAATAAAAATTCTAACTTAAACTAAATGTATATCCATTTTGAAATGGATATTCGTTTCCTATTTTATACTTTTTTTAATATATGATCGGACATGACCATATATTAATTGACGATGTGTTTTTGAAATGAATAATATAAAAATATAATATATAATATATAATATATTATAATATAATATACATTATATTATGTATAAAATATATTATAATATAATATAATATAAAGTATGATACAATATAATATTATATAATATTATTATATTATATTATATTATATTATATATTATGTATTATATTATATTATATATTATATGTTATATGATAATACAATATAATATAATTTAATATAATATTATAGATCCATGGAATTCTCAGAAACTACTATTATTTCCAATCCGACCCTATGATTCCCAAGTAGGGGTTCGATGCCATTTATCTAGGCAGGGGTTGGCTAGAACCCCAATGCCCTACTATTATAAGGGGAAGGGCCTTTAGGTGGTGGTTGGATGGAACTCGATAGTCCTAGAGAAGTTGGACCTCCTTATTTATTATAGTTGTCTACTTAGTGCCCCATAATATTAATATTATATTATATTATATCATATATATTTTATTATAATATATATTTATTATATATAAATGTTATAATAAAATATAATATTATAATATATTAGATATATTATTATATAATATTCAATTAACAAACATTATAATAATGTTTTTAAAATTTATATTATATTATATTATAATATTATATGATATTATATTATATTATATATATATTTTTTATAAGTGAGTGCTACCAAAGGGGGTAACTCCCGTGTACAATCATACTAGGACATTTGGATGCCCGATTACAAGTTTAGACCACACAAAGCTACATTCCTACACTTTATCATTCCAAGAGCTGGTAGATGGCAGCCAGAATGTCACCCAACCAAACTAGCCTTCACAGACTCCCTTTTCCAAGCCATGAACTGCTGGAGTCCATAAATCTACAGGTCCATAAATCTAGAGAAAGCCTCTAGATTGGTGTTTTTGACTCCAGCCCGAAAATCCTCCCATGCATTCAACTTGAAATTTTTTGTAGCCTCACGACGTGCCTGCTCCTCTTTCCCGACCTGTTCACCACCATCGTCATCCTTCTCCTCTATTACCGGGTGAAAATACATTTTCAGAAAGATCACCCATCCATCCTTCCTCAACTTCAGAATGGAATTGGCGACCGCTTGGGTGTTACCCATCTCTACAAACCCATCAAGCCACTCCACAACTAGTTCTCTAGCTTCAATAACATCTATGAAGGCACCCAACACTATTTCGTAGATCTTCCCATCACACTAGTGTTGATCTAGGTTCAAAACTGATGAGACCAAGTCCACAATCACATTTCTAACCGTTGGATTTCGTATCTTGAAAAACCTCTTGCACTACACCGTCATGGATTCCTTATTGCAGTGGCACTACACACTAAATACAAACACCATTTTCACCCTGTGATCATCTCTCTGAATCTCCCAAGCTTAGGATGATTGACCAGGTTACCCTTTTTTAAGTAGCCATAGGGCCTATCATGAACCGTAGCAATCTACAACCCATCGAACCATACTTGCTCCAAATCCTAGCTAAATCTATCCTATTGAGTTCGACGGTGCTTTCTCTGCCCTTTCTTCCAGTTCACGTGCCCTTGGAATGAGTGATAGAGGCATCTCGACACCTCATAGTATCTTCTACAATCACTTCTTGCAGGCCCAACCACTGTTCAGGTACAGAGCTCGTGACTATTTTTTTTTATTGCACCACCCTCAAGTTTGCCAAAAATTCTGCTGCCTTATTTGCCTCCCTGTACACATGTGACAGGGTATAATTTGTAATCTTCCCTAATAATTCTTTAATTGGTGCTATCTAGTTATTGATTCACCAATTTTGAGAGCTTCCTAAGGTTATTGCATGGATACAGAGCATTGAGTCCCCCTCTATTTATACTGCATCAATACCATTTTTTATGCATAGCTACAACTCGAGCCACATCGCCTCCATTTCAGTAATGTTATTAGTGCACACACCTAATATTTTCGATGCTGCCCAAAAATAATCTCCATTTGTGTCCCTAATTATACATCTAGCCCTAGAACTTTTGGGGTTGCACTTTGTAGCCTCGTTGAAGTTCAGTTTCCATTTTTGTCTTATTGGTTGTGTCCAAAATATTTCCTTTCTATTAAATTTTATTTTAGGTGCCAGCTTGGGCTTTGGTATTCTGAGCCCGCTCCACATCTTTTTTATTTCTTCATCACACTTTGAGAATCTCAATTTGGGTCCCACACTCATTCTATTATTTGTTGTCTCAATAATGGCCGTTTGAATTTTGGTCATGAGTTGTTCTCGATTTAAAGCTTTCTCTTTAAATATGCATCTGTTCCTCTCCTTCCATATGTGCCAAACCTCCAAGGATGGAACCATCATCCAAATTCCTCTCCAGAAACCATTCTTATTCAAAATTGGCCATCTTGCCATGAAGTCCCAAAGTTTGCAGTGTCTTGTGCCATATAGGCTAAACGTACTTTGCAACCAATCCTAGCATGACGCAGCTATAGGGAAGGATAGGAGCAAGTGATCCACACTCTCCTCCACCTACTTACAAAGGTTGCACCTTGTTGGGCCTACAATTCCCAACCTTTGCAGTCTTTCTCCAGTTAAGCAACACTTATGTAATGTCATCCACAAGAAAGCCCCAGCCTTTGGCATGACTTCTTTTCTCCAACATTGTCTTAACTGCATATGATATCCAAGCTTTGCCGAGTAGTCTCCTGATGCCGCTCCACACCAAGTTATAGAATCCTCTCTATTAAACAACTTAATCGGTCTGCTATTTATTTCCTTACATACCTCTACAACCAAACTCTATAGAAGTGGTAGTGTTGTTAGGTTAATCCAGCTATAGTTACCGGCTAAAGTGTTACCTTCTATCCTTATATCTAGTCTGCCACCTTGGTGCCAAATTCCAACTGCAATCTCTCCAAGTATTGATCCAACTCAAAAAGCTCTAACAAAATTTTGTAACCATTTCATGAGTCTATCCAGAATAGAGCCTTCCTCCCATTCCTTAACCTCCGTGAGAGATGGTTCATAATTAGAGGTCTACACTTAGACATTTATCTCCATACCGTGAAGCCATCGTCAATGTTTGCAATAGTTAAGATTTGAGTGGGGTCAACATTATCCAAGTACTTGTTTTGCAGAATCTGACACCATATATTATCAAGATTTTGGCACATCTTCCATATAAGCTTAGCTCTTAGTGCATTGGTTTGCAGACGAATTTAACGCAACCTCACCCCACCATCCTTCTTTGGCTTGTAGATCAAATCCCAGCCTATTAATAGAATCTTTTTAACTGTCTTTGATCCTTCCCACAAGAATTTATTTAGGGTTCCTTCTAAATCATTTTCAGTTTTCACCGGGACTTCCAAGCATGTCATTGCATAAATTGGTATTGCCGATAAAACTGGTCTTGTCATTGTTAATCTTCCTGCCAATGTGAGCCAGTTATTTTTCCAGGCCATGGCCTTATTCCTGCATCTTTCAACTATCTTTCCCCAATGTTTAGCTTTGCACAATCCTTCAAAGATTTGTACTCCAAGGAATTTTGATGGGAGATTCCCTTTTTTGATTCCCAATATTGATGTTATGGCCTGTTGTAGTTGGTGTCTCGTGTTGAAGAAATAGACGCTCGATTTCTCCGTGTTCATTTTTTGCCCCAACTAAACCTCATATTTCGTTAATGCATCATTTATGCATCTAGCTTCCTCTAGGCTTTCCAAAACAAGAAGGGTTGTATCATCCGCAAAATGGGTATGGGTGATGGGTTTTGTGTTCGGCGCCACTTGTATCCCGTGCCATTCTTGTTGTAGACACTTTTTTAAAATTATCACGCTAAAGGATTCAACCATAATAACAAAGAGAAATGGTAAAATCGGGTTGCCTTGCCTGAGGCCGTTGGTTTCCCTAAAGAAACCATGGAGTGATCCATTGAACACTATTGAAAACTTAACCGAGAAGATGCACTAGAAAATCATGTTGCACCAATGATTGCAAAATCCTAACCTCTTCATTACTTCCATGAGAAAGGGCCATCTCACCTTATCATATGCCTTGCTTACATCTAATTTGATAATCATCCCAACCTGCTTGCTTGTTTTTAGAGTATGAACGACCTTTGATATGATCAAAATGTTGTCTAATATTTCTCTACCTGGCACAAACCCATTATGTTCTACCAAGATGATTTTTTCCAGCATCGGTTTTAGTCTGTTAGCCAGAACTTTCACCACCACCTTGTATAAGGTATTGTAGAGCGAAATAGGTCTAAAGTCACTGAAGGAGGAGTAGTCACTCTTCTTTGGTATCAGGGCAATAACCGTATTATTTATATCATTGACAAATTAACCCGTTTTGTGGAAATCTTCCACTAGCTTCCATAACTCGTCTCCTAGGAAGCTCCAACATTTTTGGAAAAAGATAGCTGTGAAGCCATCAGGGCCTGACACCTTATCTGGATGCATCTAGAATAACGCCTCACAAACCTCCTCCTTTGAAATCTTCTCACATAGTCTCTTGTTATCCACATAACTAACCCTAGTGCTTATTGAATCTAGGAATTCATTACTGTACTCATGAGGTATTTGTTCGCCAAGTAATTTAGCAAAAAAATCACACATTGCTTTTCCCACCTCCACACCCCCTCTGACAATTTGACCACTATTGTTTTAGATTTCCTCTATTTTGTTAGACACCCTCTTTGCCATAACTGAGGCATGGAAAAATTTAGAGTTTGCACCACCTTCTTTTAACCATACTTCCCGAGATTTATCCATCCAATAAATCTCTTCCCTCTTTAGAAGTTCGGCCAACCTCTCCTTTAAATCCTTTTCTCTAGCATATTCTTTATTTGTCATCCCATTTTTTATTATTTCTTCATTGAGTACTTCTAGCTCCGTTTCCACATTTGCTTTCTTCACAAAGATGTTTTGGAAATGTACTCTATTCCACTCCTTTAGTTTTTGTTTTATCATCTTCATTTTTTTTACCAGTATAAAGCTTATGGAGCCTCCCACCTTTGATTCCTTCCACCAGCATTCCAGTAGCTCTAGGAGGTTCAGATCCCGCCACCACATATTTTGGAATTTGAAGCTTGTTTTTTCCAACATGCGCCCTCCTGCTATCGAATATATAATATATATATATATTATATATATAATTTTTTAATTTAATTTCCATATGCTGTATGATACATATATTAAAAAATTATTATAATATATAAAATTAAAAATTGGTTTGACTTAGAGATGGATATTTGGGTTGTTATTTGGTTTGACACTAGAACTTTCCACCCAAGCTTGCACAAATTTCATGTTTTTGTACGAGTTAAAAACGCCTTTTTTCACATCGCCACTTTTTGGACCCCCATGATCTTGCATAGATCCACGTTCTAAATTGAATGCTTCAATATAATTTTTGTAAGTTATCTCAATACTATTAGTGCTATTTGTGAAACTATTATCTTATATCACTACTATTGTTAATATATGTTATAGTTTAAATTCCTACTATTATTAATCTATGTTGAATTTTATTTAAAAAAACCCTTTCAAATATCCACCTTTACTTTTTAATAAATTATTTTATTTTATTTTGAAAATTGACCTTCACACATAATGATGATAAATATTAGTCTAACCCTATGTGGACCAGTAACAGCCGCCTACAAATAAAGTAAACATGTTTATTATTTCAAGACTTGAAAAGATAAATTTTACTTCTAAAATAACAAACAAACTTGTGGACTTTTTAAACTCAAGCTTTACTCTAAAACAACCACTACCATTTTATGAATATAAGTATTTGCACGATCAAGCTATTTTCATTGAACGAAGACATGGAAAGCCAGGAAAGCGTTTTTAATTCCGATATTCGGTGATAGGGCACATCTCTCCTCCATATCAGACAAGCGAAGAGTTCCTACGCAAACTTCTGGTTTCGCTTTCAGTAAGTCGTTCAAATAATTGAACCGTAGGCTCACACTTTTCTTCTAATTTGGAAAGAGACGAATAGAAAGATGTAAACGTGCAAGAGTCTTTCATGCACAAGTCACGCCGGATCCTTCTGCAACTCCATCTAGATCGGCTTTCTCACGTTCATCTCAGCTTTTAAATCAAATAACTTAAACAGAAGCAGCAATGGAATCTTCTTGATATATGCAGACATTTTCTTAGACTATTATTCGCCTTCTTTAACATTGCAGAGAAGCGAAGATCTAAGCTGCAAGGAGAAACAGGATTCGATCTTTTTTCTTTCCCTTTTCAGCATGGCTTCAGAGAAAAGGTCTTCCTTACCCAATGTTGGGGTGTGGGCAATGAACGTTATTAGCTCTGTGGGAATCATCATGGTTAACAAGCAAGTTATGTCTGGATACAACTTCAGATTTGGTAAGTTTGAATTATTTGTATTTATTAGATTGCATTTGAAAGGCTGCTTGATGTAAATATTCTGTAGGAAGAAAGAACATGTAGTCTGGCTGTTAGCAGTGTCTACATGTTAAGCTAATCAATGGGTATGTCTTGCAATGAATGTGGAACCTATATCGGGACGTTTTTAGTTTCAATCATTAATGAAAAAACATGGGTGGATTCAAACTAATACATTTTCAGTACCAAAATTCACTTTCAACCATAAAGATTATACTCCTAGCATACTAAATTTGTCTTGCTGAAATGAATCTGATATGAAAAGCTAGACAAGTGAAACACTGTGTCACATAGATCAATTGTTCCCATCTTTCCCACGAATTGTAAGTTCAAGGGAGGCAGAGACATAAGCTTGGGTGTGGGCGGCATAGCCAACAGCGGATTTAGTTTCAGGCACATCCGGTTGGAAAAGCAGCCAGTTATAACTCCCACCCACCCAGCAGTTGCCCATATCTATCGAGATCGAGATCTGGTGTCATAGTAGGGAGCATCCCTGGGCAGATAATTGAACACAAAACTAGTCTGATTAGTGTCTAATTTAATGATGGTGCATGCTTCATTCAAATTCTAGTGTTTTCTCCTGTGCAGTTGTTACGCCCTCTAAGTCTACTTGTTTTTCCCTTAGTAGCTGTAAACACATATCTATCGGATTTAGTTTTAGAATAGGCTTTCAGAGAGTAGGACAGTGTTAAGTTTTTGATGGACCAGTTAGGGGTTAAATATAAGATAAGTTAGGGGTTAAATATAAGATATTTTATTTGCTGATTTGGTGCTTAACCACTGAGTTATTGGTCATTTTGGTTGTTGAGTTAAAGTTCATAGGGTTAATTATGAGAATCTAGAACCTTCCATTTGCTGCTGGAGTGTTTTATCAACTGAACTACAGGTTCTTATTTGACCAACCCATTGTCAGTTTGGATGTGACTTATTTACAACACCCACCTTAAACCACACTCTAGCTGCTTGGGGCTCCTAGCCTGACTTTGATACTACATGTTGAGTTAGGACCAACTAGGACTCAAACCTAGGAGCTTATGTTTGCTACTAGAGTGTTCTACCATCAGAGCTATTGACTTCTCTATGGACAGCCTATCGTTAGTCCAGGTGTGACTTATTTGCAACATTGGTTACCAGTCTATGTTTGACTTACATGTCACTCATTTTCTAATACTCTTCATTGAGGCACATTGCAGGTATCTGAAAATCTATGTTTGGCCTAACTTTGCTTATTTGGACTCTAATACCATGCTAAATTTTTCATAGACCAACTAGAAGTCAAATTTAAGATCTTTCATTTACTGCTGGGGTGCTCTCACTACACTACCAGCCCTCTTGTTGACTAGTCCATCTTTATTACACATGTGACTTACTTTTCAATAGACATTAATCATTAGATCTCCAAATCTAAAAACTATACAACTGAATAATAGTAAGACTTACAGCTTGATTAGACAGTTTTAGACAACTAATTTGATTTTAAATTTTAAGATTACGTTAGATTGCTTAGCTTTTGTGTAGAAGTGCAATAAATACTCTCTTGATCTATTATCTTAGATTTGTCGTCAGCTCGGTTATACTTTATTAGTTTTTAGGCAATAAAATTATGCCAATTTCAATTTCTTCGTATGCAATCGGAACACCAGTTTTTTTTTTTTTTGAGAATTAGTCAAAGGTCAGCTGCATTATTGCTTAAAGATTCGTTTAGAACCACGAGTTTTTTCCTACTTAGCAGATTATATCATCTTTCTATTGTGTGGGTTGAGGCAGTCTAGATCTACTTAGTCAATAACTCTCTCTCAGGTTTGCTACTGATTTTTTAAAGTTGCTATGATTATCTTAGAGCTTCGGTAGCGATTCAGTAATTTTATCATGATTCTGTGAGAGCTTAAGCCATGATTGTTTAATTTTCTATGCTTCTCTGTACATGTTGTCCACAACAATTATTAAAGATTACGCCATACTAACAGTCATTTCACATCCTTGGGTAATGCAGCCACTACATTAACTGGTTTTCACTTCCTTGTGACTGCTCTGGTGGGGTTCATCTCACAGACACTAGGATACTCATCTTCAAATAAACATGTTCCCTTCTGGGAACTCTTTTGGTTTTCAATAGTTGGAAACATCTCAATTGTAGGAATGAATTTGAGCCTCATGTTGAACTCCGTGGGATTCTATCAGGTTTGTTACACAAATTACAAATGATCTCGGTTATACATTGATGAGGAGGGATCTGTTTTCAATTTAACTTATAAAAAGTTATTAATCCCTTTTGCTTTAAATTCTGCAGATTTCGAAATTAAGTATGATCCCAGTTGTTTGTTTAATGGAATGGTTTCTCCACAGTAAACAGTATTCTAGAGAAGTCAAGACAACGGTAATTCTTGTAGTGATGGGAGTAGCCATCTGTACGGTCACAGATGTTAAAGTAAACGCCGAAGGATTTATAGCAGCTATAGTAGCTGTTTTCTCTTCATCACTTCAGCAAATAGTAAGTATAACTTCTACTATTCAATTAGAAATTCCAAAACTGTTTCCAAATGATAGCTAGAATAAGGTTCTCCAGTCTTTTTTGTCACTTTCTCTTTTGCTTTCTAGTTTACTCAATGATTCAAAACATTTAAAAAAAATTGAAGGATATTTGGTGTAATGACAGAGCTGTTGTAGTAGTCATCTAAATGACAAGAGATCGAATCTTCCAAAATAATATACAGTTGATTCCAAAAACAATATTTTCAATGTTTACAACTGATCGAAATATGCTACTAAAATCTCAATAGAGAAGCTAGCTAGTTACTGCATTGTTTATTTATTTATTTCAGTTTCAGTTTCTTTCCATTTTGGACTTTTTTATATCCTTGAAATTTATCTCTGTGTTTACAGGCCATCGGATCGCTGCAACAAAAGCACAATATTGGGTCATTTGATCTTCTCAGCAAAACTGCTCCCATTCAATGTGCATCTCTATTGTTGCTGGGTCCAGTTATTGACTATTGTCTCAACGGATACAACTTGCTCGATTATGAATTCACCTATGGCGCAACTGTAATATCTCTTTTACATCCCTACATTTTTTATAAATATAGCAGGTTTATTTTATTCTTATTCTATATTTTCCTAATGTTTCCAAATACATGACACTAACGTTTGGCTTTCTTATAAATTTTCAGTTTTTCATTTCACTTTCTTGTGGGCTAGCAGTCTTTTGCAACCTGAGCCAATATCTTTGCATTGGACGCTTCTCAGCTGTTTCTTTCCAAGTTCTAGGACACATGAAGACAGTATGTGTACTTGTTTTAGGTTGGATATTATTTGATTCAGCATTGACCCTGAAGAATTTAATTGGAATGGCTATTGCTGTGGGAGGTATGATAATGTATAACTGGGCAATGGAGAACTCGAAGAAGTCTGGTTCAAATGTTGTGCCCATCGTAACTGGAAAAGGAAATGATTTTGATGATGAGAAAGAAAACATGCTGAAAAGTGGATTTCAACAACAGCCTGTCATGGACATTGAATTTGGAGAGGAAACAAAATTATAAGTTTATAGCAGCCCTCGGTATTAGTAGTAGTTTCAAAAGAAATAACATTGAGCTACAAGTAACAAGCAAAATGGCTAAATTCCTGTATTTTTATTACTGTCGCTTAGGATTTTGAAACTTAAAAAGTCTAATTTATTTATAATTTTTTATTACGACTATTCTTCAACTCATACTATAACATTAGAAATATTTTAGAAGAACATGAATATAAAAAAATTAAAATAAAATAAAATTACTTTGTGGAACACATCACTATTTTTCATAAATATGTTTATTCCAAATAATTGTCAATGGTTAATGAAAATCACGGTTCAATCTTTTCATCCTTTATATTTTTTTATTATAAGTATTGATGTTTTGCATGTGTTTGGAACCGGTAATGCATGAAAAGATACAATACTAGATATAGTCCATTAGATTTGGCATTGTAGAGAAAATACTATTCCACGATAAAATAACTAAAAATAGATTCAATAAAATTAAAAAACTACAACACATCAAGAGCAAACCCATTCTTTAATCAACACTTCAAAGATTTATTATTTATCTCATTATTTGATACTAGAATATGCCCAAATTTTGTATTGTTGGCATGTTTTATAGTCACATACAACTTGGATAAAGTTCACAACGAAATTTACCTCTCTTGAAAGAAATTTTCACTTCTAAAATAGAATTTTGTTATCCCAAGATTTCGGCTGTTAGATCTTGACAAACTAGATTACTCAAAGATTCATCGTGTTCTATTTTACAAAGGGAATTGATGGTTAAGGAGTCTTAAGAACACAATCAAATTATCATATTTACAAAGCTTTAGCAAAATTGCATCGAAGACTTCACAAGTTAGGTATTGTTTCAAAGGATTTAAAATTTTATTCATTATGATAAAGATTTCAAAATATTTAAAGAAAATGAAAAGGAGAAGGAAAAAAGGAAGGGATAGGGTTCTAAATTGCCAAAAATGGTTGCAAAAATATACTTCAAAATCACACAAGGACACCATAACCAATTTATTCTTCATCATAATTACTCACAATTACACATAAATGGTGTCAAATTCAAAGAACAATTTCAAATTAGAAAGTGATCACAATATACCCAAACAATGGAACAATATTATAACATTTCAGAATATTGAAAAGAGATGTACAAGTCAATTGAAATTTAAGATGTATATGACTCAAGTGATGTCACAATTACAACTATGCAAGTATACTTGAACAACATTATTGATCTAATTGAAAGGAAACAATGAAGGAAGGAAAAAATGACAATTCTTCATTATATACCTTGTAGATATCAATATTTTCAAGTCCAAAAAATAGAAATATGATGC
Source organism: Sequoiadendron giganteum (assembly GCA_007115665.2). Lineage (NCBI taxonomy): Eukaryota > Viridiplantae > Streptophyta > Pinopsida > Cupressales > Cupressaceae > Sequoiadendron > Sequoiadendron giganteum. The sequence goes on from CM021108.1 coordinate 84,474,303, forward strand.
CCCTTTTATAAAAACAAGACACAAAAATTAGTTAATTAATGACCAATATTACATCATGAAAATAGATGGTCATAAATTAAAAGATAGTAGGATATTCCAATAGTATCAACATCTTTTATTGTGAACATGCGAATTTCCAATGAAATAAAATTATTTGCAAATAATTTACACAAAGGAAGTTGGAATCAAGAACTCTATAGGGATGTTTGGAGACCAAAATTATGCAAAGTTGGTTGAGAACCAAAAATCCACAAAACTTGGAATTCATCCTCCTACCTTGTTATATATCTCTCCTTTATGGCTTCTTTTCTCCTATAATCACCAAAAATAATTAGGGCTTTATTCATTTCACTTATGTCCTGATCTTGCCTAAATTTTCATTGGTATCTATAGGAAATGTAGGTGGTTGATATTTTTGCACATTCTACACCCCTATCTTTGGTCTTTATTTTGCAGTTTTCTTTAAAGCCATGGAATTTGTATCCCAACTCATAACCTCTTCTTTGAAGGTTTTTACTTTACTATCTAGGGTATTATTAAATATTATCTTAAATTCAACTAATAAGACCTCTTCATCTTGAAAATTATTGCTATTACATCTTAGTCCCATTATCTTCTTAATGATGATTATTTCTTTGAATTTTAGGTCTATAGTTGATTACTTTAATTCTTCTATTTTTTGATGCATTATTTGTTCAATTTTTCCTCCCACTTGAGTTGCTCTATCCAATTTATTAATATAGGGGATTATTTTATTTATCAAAATTTTCTCCCTTAGAAGAAATCTATCACTTAAACTCTCCATTTTCAAAAAGTCTAGGCAACTCTAGCTCATTTTGTTTCAACCTTCCTATGCAATCTTCTATTAGTTTGTTTATCTTTTCCTACCATTGGACTACTTCTTCCCACTTTTTTTGAGGAAATCCTAATAATTTATTCCTCTTTAGTTATCACATTCATCATCCATTATTTTATTCCTAGACATATTTTTTTTAATTTTTCTATCGAGGAGGCTTGTTCTTTAATGTATGGATCTAATTAAAAATAGTTTATTCAAGGAAGAATATTTTTAATAGCTCATAAAATTATCAAAATCCCTCTTTACAGGAAAAAATAAATTGCTTGCAACAAAAATGAAGCTCTAGTTTGCAATTTGCAACTAGCTATCTCAGATTGAATTAACTTTGCAAATGAATTACAATCAGTCCCAAAAGAAAAATGGGCTGCAAAAAGCCCTTACAAGACTCTTGGTAAACACCATAAAAATTATTTTCAATAATACAAATCAAACCTTCGAAACAAAACTTCTCTCTAGCACCTGCAACAACAAACTACTCTCAACAATTACATTGCTTTAATCTGCAACTACCGATGATGGTTATGCCTTGTAAACAAACTCCAATCTGAAACAACACCACCAAAAACCCTTCCTGGAGGTATGCTATGCCCTCTCTATTTCTTCCTCTGTATTCTCGAAACTTTTTTAAAAAATGAAATTACTTTTCCTTAACACAAGTTGTCATCTAAATGAAATGCAATGTGAATGCATTTAGTTTTAATTTTCTTGCATTCCAACCCACTCTCAAGAAAATCAATACCCATCCCAAGGAGTAGCCAATTAAATTAAAATTCATCAATAAAAATGAATAGAATAAACTTTCCAAACCTCTCTACTTGTCAAATATGGAAGACAGTGCTTTAAACGTTTTCTTGTTTTCAAGAATAAAGCAAAAATCTGCTTTTCCCAATCCTAGTTCCCACCTTTAAGATCCCTATTTTTTAGGAGTTATTGAATTTCAAATTGGAGGTTTCCAAGAAGCCCACACCCCCACTTTCTTTATCTGTAATTTCTTATTTTAAAACATATTCTACACTATCGCCACCTATCCTACTTTCTCCAAATTCACTCCAAATTTTAGTTTCAAATTTTCAACATGGATTAACATCCAAATGCACTCCAAAATATGAATTTCACATGAATTTCACATTAAATTAAGCTCACACCAAAAATTGAAATGAAAATCAAACATCTTTTGTTGACACAGGATAACCACTATGCCATGGATGCTCCTACATTAGACATCCACAGTAGAAAATAAATGTTTCATGAGTGAACCTCATAAAAAATTGTAAATTTCAAGTTTATCTTGGATCCATTTCTCCTCTTTGCTCACTGGAAATTTCTTGCTCAACTAATTCTGCAACTTCACATTAGTAGTCACTCTCAACTTTCCTCTTTTTATGCTCCTCATGAAAATTGTGTTATCAAAATTAGAATAATCAAATGTACTTATATCCACCTCTTCAGTAAAATACAAATCATGTATTAGCTCTCTTGCTGATATAGCTTTTTCCTCCTCCTTTATCTGGTTCATAATGTGATTTTTCACTTCTATTATGCCTTCAGAAAGGCATACCACAGCTGAAATTTGATCTTCATTACCCAATTTAGTGTTAGTATGTAATAAACCATTCTAATTATTACTTAATTATATAATTTAAAATGACATTATGAATATTTAATTTTAAAAAGACATAACTAAGTAGCTATTTTCAATCATAGCAACACATGTCTAATTAAAATAAGTCATATATACATATATATTCAATTTTAATGTCAATTACAATATCCAAGTTGAATTGGCTCATAGGGCCAAAAATTCAATAAAATATACAAATTTTACATCAAGGTTACATCATAAACCATGATACTCATGAAAACATTCAAGGTTTCCTCCTGACACTCACCTCCATTGGTGGACAAGAACATGGTTGAAGTGCTTTACTACCCAACCATGAAGATTACGCTTCCCCAAAATTCTTCCAACTTGAAGAATACTCGACCATGCATGGAAAGTTTAGAAAGAAAACAATCTTCAAGGTGGAATATAGTGTGTGCCCAAATATCAACATGAATCTCTATCTATGATTTAGAAAAATGTAAGATCTATGCTAGGAATTGCAGAGTGTTATCACAAAGTCCATATATACATAAGGGGATAATTGTTTTGCCAAGCATAAAAAATAAGTTAAAACAACAAATGATAGGCTTTGGATAAAGCAAACACCTATACTCTCTGAACCTCATTTCGACACCTGTACTGGAAGGTAACTTTCAACAACACAGTTATTCTATAGCAACTATCTACCCTCTAACAACATCCACCCTAAGGTGGTCTAGTCTACTTAGGTGTTGTTGTTCTATTAAAACAAGAGAATATTATTTACACACATATCTATAGTAAAGTAATTCAGTCTACTTATTTCCTCAACTTAAATAAAATCAAAAAATTGATTCAAATGGAATTGATCAATACATTATTCATTCATTTCTTACACATGACACACGATTACATTCAACATAAGCTAGTATTCATTTAAGAATGAATTAGATAAATAACAAAAGAAGGTTTGTCACAAGTATGTGTATGTATGTAGATGAAGGTTTATGTGCATACACATATATGTGCTGAATTAAGTTATTAATTTGGGCATACATTCTAAAATTAAAACCATTATATTAGATTTCTTCCATTCAAAATAATGTTACAGATTGATATATCGTTTGTCAGAAATACAAGAAGTAAAAGAAATAAGAACAAGTCTATTTGAACAATTTCCACATACTGATATGTTGTTTGTAGCTAAACAAAGTCGTTTGTTGCAAAACAATGTTTTTTATAGTAGAATCAATATTATTTGTAGCAAAATAATGTTGTTTATAACAAAACGGTGTGGTTTGTAGTGAAACAAATGTTTTTTATAACAAAATTTTTTTGTTTACAACAAAAAAATGTTGTTTACAACAAAACAATTTTGTTTACAACAAAACAATTTTGTTATAACAAAACAATGATGTTTGTAGCAAAATAAACGTTGTTTATAAGAAAATGATGTTGTTTGTAGAAAAAAATGTTGTTTATAACAAAATGATGCTTTTTGTATAAAAAAAATGTTATTTACAACAAATTGATTCTATTTGTCACAAAAAAATGTTGTTTATAACAAAACGATGCTGTTGTAGCAAAATAATACTATTTGAAGATGTTTACATGTTTATGTTCCATTATGTTTTGTTAATAGATCCAGGCTATCCAACACTACATACAAAAGAGTAGTCTCTATCATTCTGGTATTCAACATATAAATAATACTAGTAACTTCTATGCAATAAAGGTATTGAACGACATGCTTGTCATTTTAAGACCAAAATAAACACAAGTCTTGGAACAATATCATTATTTCTAGGGTTATAGAGAAACCTACATTTCTTATTGGTGGTTGCAAGAAAATAATAAAGGTTCAAGCCATTAGTCGTTCCAAAGAATGACCAATAGTCGAATGACTGTTCAGTTTCACCATAAATAATATCAGTGGATGATCTTTGATGAAATCCTTTTAATGGCATACATAGCTCGATATGCAAGAATTTACCTATGATCAATAACATGTAGTTAGTTGATCTTACAGATCGAAACGTCATAATAAAAAAAGGGAACAATATACCCATTCCTGCATCATTCATGGTGAATGATGCGACTTATTAATCATCAACAATGATTTTTTATTGCTATGTGATTTTAATCTAATCCATACACCCATAGGGTATGTCATCCATTATTCGACCTAGCCGACATGGGAATCAAATACTATGAAAATGAATAATAGTGATAATATAGTCATTTCCCAAGGGAATGTTCAATGGTTTTTCTACATTGTTTTTGATAACACCAAACTTTTTCTATTTGGATATAATCTGAATAGCCATAAAATAGCTAGATAAACTCGCATGCAAGAAAATATAGATATAGGTGATAAATATACGACAACATAGCTCAACTATGCTCGAACAACATGTTGATAGGGTGAAAAATGCAGACGTTAAAAACATGCATGGATGGCCGATAAGGCCTTGGTATTATAGAACAAAGAATGACTGATCTGATGTGAAAATAGCCAAGCTCTAAGATGAATACATTTGCAAACATTTATTAATTTATCATGGATTCTAATAGAATCAACATACAAAAAATAGAATTGCAAGGTTTTTGAATAGAGTGTACTAAGAAATCAAGCATGTTTTCAAACAAAAATCGATTTACCTCAAGGTTGAAGCTTTTCCTCAACTTTTTCTTCTGTTTTCCACACATCCAAGTCACTTTCCTTCTTTTCCCTTGGATACCCATCACTATTGCTCAATGTTTTTCCAGTGATTCTCTTTCAAAATGGAAATTTTTTCCTTCTTACTTGTTCACATGGATATGGGGGCTATTTCTTTCATAATTGGCATGAATTTCTCCCCCCACTTATTCAAATTTAATTATCTTTGCCTTAAATTTGGATATAGGACACTTGTCTATTATGTCCTTATTGATTTTATTTGAAATCAATAGTATACAATTTAATAAATTTGATCCATATTCAATTTTTATATTGAATATGTATATATATTTATATATGTGTGTATATATTTGTATATTTATTTACATATATATAGAACTATATATTTTTACATATTCGTATATGTTCATTTATCACTATTTTCATCTTGAAACAATATAGTACTTAATCTCCTCCAAGCACAAAAGTAAACTTTTATTTTATTCAAATATTAGTCCTTAAATGGAATTATTATTCTTTAATCATGCCTTTTGAATACATATGTATCTATTTAATCATAGTATCATTTTTCTTTCCAATTCGAACACACACAAGATCAAGGTAGTTAATTTGAATATAAAATCATATGTTTAATGTTCCACAAGCCTTATTTTTCAATCATTGAATCAATTCGAATAAAGTTAATAAAAATTTTTATATGAAATTTTAAATGCAAACATCATGCCATTTGTGGTGTGTGCACCCAGATTCCATCAAGCTTACCATTTAATATGGCTAAATGATCCTACATCAACAATTTTCCCATCCTTCAACTTGCCATCCTACAATTGCAAACACTTGCACTTACATAGTTCATCAATAACGTTCAATCATGATAAAGTATAAGATGGTTCAAAAGATCACATAGTCAATGATGGTCAAATTCTTCCAAACTTTTTAAAAGATATCAAAATTTTCATTCTACATATTGAATTTCCTTGATAATTCAATTTATCATATTATAATTTAAATGCAATAAAATTGGGTTATGACATCCTTCCCCTCTTGGAAGAGACATCATCCCGATGTTTATTTAATCAAAATTTAAGCATATATGTCTATTTCAATCATCATATCATACTATTCCAAGCCAAAACATTATAATATTCAATCCAAAAAATTTGAAACAAAATTATCAAAAGTCTCCTTCTAAGAAAGAAAATTTGGGAAGGAGCATTCTATTTCTTTCGCATCCTCCCAAGTAGCAACGTCTTATGAAAATTGGTCCCATTGGACCTTAAATTGAGCAATATCTCTACTCTGCAACTTAATTCTATGTATATCCAGGATTCTAATGGGATCCACTAGCACCACTCCCATATCCTATACCTACAAGGATTGCCAATCAAGCACATGAGATACATCAGGATGATATGCCTTAAGAAAATAAACATGAAACACATTATGAAGTTTAGCTAGAGCAGGTGGTAGAGCAAGTCTATAAGTAACTAGGTTGATCACTTCCAAGACTTCAAATGGACCCACATATCTTGGGTCCAATTTGGAAGACTTTCCAAAGGAAATGGAACTTTAATGAGGCTTGACTCTTAAGAAGTATTTATCCCCTACCACAAACTATCTAAGAGTCTTATTTTTGTCAGCATAACTCTTCTATTAGTCTTCCTCCTCCTTCAGTCCACCCTTAATGAATCTCATTTGTTCTTCCATTTCCTTAAGAATTTCAATTCGTACTATCATTTTGTCTTCCAATCTGCCCCAAATGATGTGTGTACAATACTTTTGGCCATAAAGAGCTTCAAATGGTGCCATACCTAGAGATGTGTGAAAAGAATTATTGTAAGAAAACTCTACCAATGGTAAGTATTCTTCCTACTTATACTGTTGGTCCATGTAGTACATTCAGAGGATGTCTCTCACTACCTAATTAACCCTCTTTGTTTTCCCATCACTCTAAGGATGATAAGTCAAGATAAAATTTAACTTGGTTCTCAATATGACATTCAAGGTCATCCAAAATCTTGAGGCCATCTAGGTATCTCTATCAAAAATGATAGTCTTTGACACTCCATGCAAATGAAAGATCTCCTAGACAAATTTATGGCCAGGGTTAATGATCCATCCTTAAGGTTTCCTAGAATGAAGTGCACCATCTTGTTCAACTTATTGATTACAACCAATATAAAATCATATCAATTCTTGTTCAAAGATAACCCTTGTATGAAGTCCATACTGATCAGTTACCATTTATACTCAGGTATGTCATGAGAATACAATAGCCCCACTAGATGTGGATGCTTAGCCTTGAATCACTGGCACTCTAAGAATTTGGCTACGTATTCCACTACATCCTTCTTGAGTTTAGGCCAAAATTATAAAGTTTTCAATTCTGTGATCATCTTGGATACTTCGGGGTGTCCTGAATAAGGTGCATTATGAACCTCTTCTAAAAATAGGTTCCTCAGCTCTCTAGAGTCTAGAATATACATTCTTCTTTGGTATCTAAAAATTCCATCTAGTTCGATCTCATACCCATCAAACTAATGACCTTACAGATACTCTACTAGGGTTCTCTTCACTCTTTCATAGTGCTCATCCCCTTAAAAATGTTCTATCACCTATTGTCTCAAATTAGATCTTCCTGAGATAATGGCTACCAGAAGTCTTCATCTACTAAGAGCACCAACCACTCTATTTTCCTTTCTTTTTATATACTAAATTTTGAAGTCATACTCGCTAAGGAATTCCAACCACCTTCTCTATTGTGCATTAAGGTTTGGTTCAGTAAAAATGTACCTCAATCTCAAGTAGTCTATCTTGAGCTCAAATGGATTCCTTAAGAGATAATGCCTCCACATCTGCAAGGCATGAACTACTGTGGCCAACTCTAAATCATGCGGTGTGTAATTCACCTCATGTTGTTTAAGCTTCCTCGACTCATATGCTACTACTTCTCCATCCTGTATTAGTACTACTTCTAATCCCTTTCCCAAATAATCTATGATTACAATGAATCTTCCATTATGATTAGGGATGGTTAGTACTGCTATTGTCAAGAGCCTCTCCTTCAGTAGTTGGAATACCTATTCACACTTCTTGGTCCATTCAAACCATGTTCCCTTTCTTTGGAGTGATCTGATTGGAGATGCAATCTAGGAGAACCCTTGAAATTTTTTTTCTATAGTATCCTATGAGGCCCATGAAGCTACAAACTTTTGAGACATTCTAAGGTACTGAACATTCCACGATCACCTTGATCTTCTCAGGGCCTACAGAGATTCCCTAAGCTAAAATACTATGGCCTAGATAGTGCATCTTTTCTTGATAAAATGTGCATTTGGATAGCTTCCCAAAGAGTTTATTTTCTCTCATCCACTGTAAAACTATCCTCAAGTGCCTATCACGCTGAACCAAAAATAAAATAAGAAAAGGGAGGAATGGTCCTTTCCTACTGTATGTCTAAAGAACCCTAATAGGATTGACCATCAACCTATCAAGGTGAGTCAATACACAATTAGGAGAAATTAGGAGGGGGTGTTCTACCAGATTTAGGGGTTCACCACCAAGAAAATGCTTGGAAATAACAATGTTTGAAAATATAGTGTGATATGCAAAATACTTAAAATGAGAAAAATGAAGCTTCTTAATACTGAAAATGAACAACTCCAAGTTAGGGTATGTGTACTTGGGAAGCCTAGAGACACCAAGAGGATTCTAGAAATGTAAAAAAACTACTGAAAAATGCATTGGAGGACTAAGATGCCTTTACTACCATCTTAGTCCCATTGCTAATTTTTTGAGTAAACACATAATCTTTGGACAATAGAACAAAATCCCAAAAAATCACTGAAAGATTCCACCTAGAGGACTAAGATTCCTTTACTCCTGTCTTCGTCCCAATCTAAATTTATGAAAAATGTGAATGTGGTCCTTGTTAGGAATAGGATGCCATTTAATTGCATTCTAAACATATTTCATGTATCTCCTAAGTCCTTGGAATGTGTTGCACAACACTAGGATTAGGAGGAGATTAATTTGGAATGAAATAAATATTTAATTTGACATTTTTAGTTATTCCTAAATAATAGGAGCATGTGGGGAAGCCTTGGAAGAGCTCCTAAAAAATAGGAGAACATGGGCACAAACATGGGAGGTGGGATCCACCTTGGTTCTGTTAACTGGTTGGTGAATTGAGTACATTTCAGAAATGCATCCTAGGTTCCTACAAAATAGGGATTTTGATCTATGCATGTTGATTACCTGTAAAATACGGATTGAAGTTTAGTTGAAGTTCAATTCAGTTCAGTTATGTTTCAGTTATCTTAGTTGACTTGAGTTACATGGACAAATAACAGGTTGATGCATTCAGTTAATAGATGGAGGATCATGCATGCACATTGTTTTGCATGAATTAGTGACATATGTGTTTTAGTTAACAAAGATCAACTTGGGCCCACCTTGGGTGCCCAAGTTGGCATCTTTGAGTTACAACTAATGCAAGGAAAATATATTTGTAATGCTGAGTTAAGTACGACCCAAAATGGATGCCTTCTTTGAGGATGAGCTTGCGAAAGATATTTTTGATAACTACAAGGTTAACACTTCAATGTTGGGCGCCAACTTTGAGGGAGACTATTGTTTGACTTTGCCATGCATCCTAGAACTCAACTTGGCAACCCTAAATGTGGATTTTCTCAAGAGGCTTTGTGATATTATATATGTTAACTCTTATGAGTTTGTAAGCAATAATATTGTCTATTATTGCAGCAATTTTATGGGAGAGTTGTGTGAGAAAATATTGCAGGTTGTGAAGAAGATTTCTTGAAGAACAAGAAGCACATCAAGGAGAATTTTATCAGTATTATTGTAACATGTATTCAAAGGTTAAATAATACAAGCAAGAATAGTTTTAGTGGATTTTTTTACCTGAAAGGGTTTTCTCCACGTACATACTGTGTTCTCTCTATTCTATCTACTTTCTTCTATCAATCTTTTGTCTACTTTCTACAACATTAAAATTGATCTAATTAAAGATTAATCATACACAAGAGATTGTGACAAAGAATACTAAAATTGAATCAACAATTACAAAGGATTTACAAATTTTAAGCTAATTTTTTCTATATTTTTACCTTCTTTTCAACAGTCCTGAGCTCCCAGATCTGCAATTGCTTCTCCTCAAATCTCAGGTTTTGGAATAGCCAAATCTGACCTATCGGTGATTTTTCATGAAGATAACAACTTTAACAATTTAACTTTGCAACTTTGACAACTTTGCACTCCAATTAATCTTCAAGTCTACAACCTAGATCTACAAACACAAATCAATAAGATGAAAAACTTGATGAATGTTAGTGAATGGGGGTTTGCCTTGGTCAAACCCCTTGTTCGTAATTAAACTTGTAAATGAAATAGAAATGATGAAGGAAATGGTGAATGAACACCATGCAATGTTACAACTCACCAAACCCTTGTAAATGTTGCAAACTTGTGTGAAATAGCTGCAATGGATATGGATCTTGAAATACTTGATTGATATGGACTTGAAATGCTTGCTTAGATCAAAAACCTACATCACAAATGTTAGCACACCAACACACATGATCCAAGAACAATCTTTGAAATGATGCTTGAAACTTGATGATGGCTCCAATTGCTTGATGAATTGATCTTGAGTGCTCTTGTGAACTCAATCTGACTATAATGAATGCTCTCAAAAAAGACTTGGGTTGAAATGAATGAATGAACCTTGTATTTATACTTGTTTATGCTTAATATCTCAAAATTATATCACACCAAGTCAACATATGAATTCAAATAATAAAGGAGGTTAAATCCCAAAAATGACTTAAGGAGGACTAAGATGCCCTAGGTGGCGTCTTAGTCCCAAGTGATGAAACTTGGTGCACAGACACCAAAAAGGGACCCAAAATAGATGCCTCAAAATTAGGGTCCCAGGAACTTGGGGAACAAAGATGCCCTTAGTGGAATGTTAGTCCCTACCAAAAATAAGGGACACACCAATCAGAGTCATTAGGGAATCAGATATGCTTTGGAGAATGTCAGGATTAACTAGAAAAATATATCATTCATAAGTCTTTTGGACATAAAATAGGGCCAATTAAGCCATAAATAAGAATAAATAAATCAAGGCGGGCCCAAACAAGTGTGAAAATTAAAGGGTATGCATTTTACTACACTACACATGCTCTTCAATAGAATTTGAGTAAACTAGGATTTTGTCAATGAAAATCGAAACAAATTCATCCAAACAGTCTTTAAACACACTATTCATAAGGTTCATGAAAGTTGCAGGTTCATTGGTCAAACTAAAAGGTACCACAATGAACATGTAATGTTCGTACTGAGTTTAAAAAGAATTATTTGGAATATCTTCTTCCTTTATTCTCAACTGATTGTATCCCGACCTATGATCGATTTTGGAGAATAGTGTCGCTCCTGCATCTAGTCAAACAACTCATTGATCCTCAAGAGTGGATATTGATTCTTGATGGTTGCCTTGTTGAACATATATTAGTCTATACATAGATGCAAGGTTCCATACTTCTTTTTCAAAAAGATAACTGGTGCTCCCAAAGGAGACACATTGGGTCTTACGAACCCCTTGTTCAATTATTCCATTAACTAGGCCTTCAACTCATAGAGTTCGATGGTATTCATTTGATAAGGTTCTTTGGATTAAGGCTCAGCTCTTGGTACAAGGTCAATAGAGAAGTCAAATTCTCATTTAAGAGGTAACTCTATGAGTTCATTAGGGAATACATCTTAGAACTCCTTGAGAATAGGGTAGTCATTTAAATATGATTCCTTATTGTTAGGGTTATTGATATGCACAACATAAATACCATATCCCTTCCAATGAGCCTTTTTGAGTTGCATAGCAGAGATTTTTCTAAGATCTAAGGGTATTTGCATCCCACAAATCTTGACTAGGTTCCCATAATAATCCTGACAACTAACTACCTTATCTTCACAATTCACTATTTACTTATGCTCGACTACACAATTCATTCCTAGAATTACATTGCATGAGCCTAAGGGTGTTGTAGACACATAAAATTGACCTAGGCTTGCAAAATTTATCTTTCTATATTTCGTCTTGGCATAATTAAAATATTTAATTATGTCCTATAGTCCAAATTCAACTATTAATTAAATAATTCTTAATTATTTAATTAATTCATATCTTTTATTCCTCCTCACTATTTAAATAAATTAATTAATTTTATTTTATATAAATATGTTGCTAATCTCTTATGTCTCTCTATAATTAAATAAATTCCTAATGTTATTTGATTATCATTTATCTATTATTTCTTCCTAATTATTTAAATAAATAAATTTTATTTATTTACTTAAATGCATCATTAATTCCTTATGTCTTCTTATAATTAAATAAATTCCTATGATTTATTTAATTATTGTCCACCTTGTCCATTTTCTCCATAATTGAATAATAGTTATTAATTATTTAATTGTATTATTGATTTTCCCTAAATTTAAATAAAGTCATTCATTTAAATTTCCCACTTTCTATTTTTCCACCAAGTAAATAATTTGAAATAAGTATTTGTTGTTACATGAACCCACCACTTTTGAATTAAATTTATTTGTAATTCAAATGGTCAACATCACCTCTTGAATCAAATAATTTTAAATTCTTATTTGATTCTCCACCAACCTCTTTTTACGTGCCAAATATCTCCTTGTCACATGCATTCTTAACCTTTGATTTGATAAGCCCTTCATTTTAAATTTTAACCTAAGTTTTCCCTAACTCTATTTCATACTACAACTTTCAATCTTGGCCATTGATTAAGACATCTTATTGACATCCAATCTCAACCATCAATCCAAATCAGATCTTTCCTATAAATCAACCCTCTCATAATCCATTTGGGGGTTCAATTCTTCAAGCATCCTTATGCTATCAAAATCATTCTTGAATTTTTCATCTATCTCTATCTATCATCCTTCATCTATCACCCTCATCATATCATTATGGTGTTGATTTGAGCAACCAACATACCAAATCAATCTATTCATTCATCCATCATTTGAATCTATTTGAGGTATTGAAGATTTGGATTAGGTAATGTATATTATTTTTTAGGAAAAGGAGAGCCTACATTCCCAACCATCCTCTTTTGTAAAGTTTGATGTAAACTCAGATGATGATCTAGAGGAATTTCCTCTTTCTGATATTGAGAAATCAGAATGATGTAACTAGAAGTCTATTGTAAATAAGGGTCTATTGACTCACCTTAAATATAAATAAAATTAAATGATATTTTGGTGCATGGGGTAAACCAATAAAAGTGGTTTACAATTCGAGTGAGGAAGGAAAATTTGCAAAAAATGACCCCATGCCAAAAATTTTGGTTTTTGGGGTTCAAACGAACTTATTGGTTTGAGCGAACCAAAAGAGGGTTCACTAGAACCTTGATTCAAGTGAACCCATTAAATGCCCTAGGCCCACCATTCCTGCAAAAAAAAAAAAGAAAATAATTTTTTGAAAGGGGGTTTACTCGAAGCCCCCTTTTCCCACCTTCTCATCCTCTGGGCAAAAAACTCTAGAATTTTTCCCTTTGAAGCTCAGGTTGAGGATGAAAATGGAGGAGACTTCACATACCCAACTGGATGATGGTAGTCCTCAGAATGAGCTATCCAACAAATATTATTTTTATATGTTTTGGTTTTATTATGTATTTTTTTTATTAAACATAGGTTTTTCACCAAAATCAAGCTCTTTGTTCTACACATGTGGAAAAATAGCAGATTATAAAAAAAAATTGAAAAATATGAGTGCACCAAATATTGAAGTCCTTTATACAACAAAAATAATAAAATTGAATTTTGATACTTACAAAAAATGTTATATTGTATATGGTCTGCCTATGTCTGAATTGTAATTGGTTTGATTTCAAAACTTGACTAAGGAAAAAATATTCAATAAAACACTATGAAACAAATTGGAAGCACTAGATATCATAGTTACAAATCTAAATTTTTTTAAAATAGAGTTTTATCCTTCATGGAAAAAATTTACATTGTATATGGTGAGTGTCACTCCTTAAAAATGTAGTTTACTAAATAGAACTAGTTTTCAAAGGAGATGGAAAAAGAAGTGCAATCTGATTCAAAATTTTTAAAAAATATATATTTAGAATCTACAGACAAAATTTCACAAATAACTAGTTTGCATCATCTTCAAATTCCCCACGGTTTAGCCGCTATAGGTGTCCAAAAATGAATATTTAGTTAGAAAAAATTATTTCAATGTCCAGTTTGGCCAAAAATTGTAAACCAGTATTGTGGGATCACCCTATGTTCAATGCTAGAGTCTAAAATGTGTGTATCTTGCATGAATGTGTATGTATTCTATTTTTCAAATGGATGTATGCATATGAAAATTATGTGATGTAGAATAAGAAAATTTATTTGTAGAACCTTGTGTTGAGATGCGATTAACACGGATGTGTTGTAGGATAAGTTTGAGATGTCATGGTGACCACCAGACAAGATGAGGGTGGTAGTGGTTCCGATAATAGACAAAACAAGATACTGGAGCAAATTCTAGAGCTTCTAAGTTAGCAAGAAGTCTGAGTGGCACGCGAGGACCAGGACCATAGGAATGCAAAAGGATATCAAGGAAATGGTGGTCCAGGAGCAGGTCCACAAGGAGGAATTGAGGAAGAGCTTGGGAAAGATCTCAAAAGAGTAGCACTACACAAATTTGATGGTAAGGCTATCAGAACAAGAGTCAAGGCTTGGATTATAGAAATGTAAAAGTACTTCAAGCTCCGTAACCTTTTTGAATAGACTAAGGGTATGTGCATGATCATGATGGGCCAAAAAGTGGCAATGGGAAAAAAATCACATTTTGGATCAACTCAAAAACACAGAAATGCCAAGTTGACTTTTTTTAGGTTCAGGTGTCAGTAGATTGCTCCAAAGCAATGCCCAAACCTACTTTTACAAATCGGATATCCGATTTGAAAAGCTTGTATAAATAAAAAATCCTAACTGTTAAAAGTCATTTCACACAATTTGGACGCGGGCGCACAGGAGAAGAATAAATCTGATATCCGATTTGAAAGGTAAGTTATTGGTGTTTTTATGTTTTAATCAATTTTTCAATTAGATTCTTATAATTTTAAGTAGTTTTTATGATTTTTTTTTCAAAAGTAGGGTTTTTTATTGATTTTTATTAAAAACTAGAGTTTACAATGAATTTTTATTAAAAATGAATGTTTTTAAATGGATTTTGATAAAAAACTAGTGTTGTTGATATATTTTTATAAGAAACTAGAGTTTGTTATGGATTTTTGTGAATTAAGATTGAATTAAGATTTTTAAGATCTTATATTGATTATACATACATTGACATAGATTGGTAATTTCATATGTACTTGTCATTTTTATGTGCAGAGAATTATGAGCTATACAGAGTTCTTGACAAGTTACACACTACCTAAAGGAGTAGGTATTGGAACACCTCAAGGATTAGGTGTTGAAACACCTCAAGGAGGAGGTGTTGAAACACCTGAAGGAGATAAAGAAAAAGATCAACCTAAAGAGGTATGTGTTTATTTTATTTTGTGTTTGGTAAATATGTTTCTATTACCAATAATCGTATGCTAACTTGGATCAATTTTATGTTTTTGTTCACATATATAGATTGGAATTTCAAAAATTGGTTTGGCATATTCTAGGACTCCTGACCCTTTGGAGAGACGTATATTTCAGGTAATCAAGATTTCAATTTTAGAGTTCAATTAAAATTCAATGTATATTGATTTTGATGTTAATTATTTGATTTTAAATTATATAGTATAACCAATCTCAATTGTGGTTTGAATTTTTCTTGTGCAACTACCTTCAGAGCCAACGAGTGCTTCAAAGAGGCTCCATTTTGATGATCCACCAGTAGTTTAGGATGAGATAGTCATTTTGGCATGTAAATTTTTAATACATATTGAGATGGCATATGCCACATTTTGTAAAATGTTTTTTAAGTTGGCACGATGCCATTTTTGTTTATGGACATACACTTGATTATTGGATAATTTGATATATAGAAGTTGACAATTGAAATTTAATTTGTTCCTCATGTGAATGATTAAACTCTTTGAAAATTTTATCTTGTGCAATGGTTAAATAGCAATGTACAATAGCATAAAAAAAATGGTTATATTATGTAGTTTATATATATATCACTGATTACATTGCATTACACATCTTTCAAACTCAAATCATTACTTCACATTGCATAACTAACAACTAGATGTTCATAAATGAAAAAATTTCAATTACAATATAGTTTTTACAAAGTCAACCTAAGCAACTATGCAATTACTTCACATTGCATAACTAAAAACTATGCGCAGTTTTCAATTGCATTTTCTTTTCATTGAGTTCTATGAGACCACATTTCTTTGAAGCTTTTTTTCAAATAGTCCACTGCCTTGTCTATGCTACCACATTTTTCATACATCTCTACCAAATATTTTTATCAATTAGTTCATTTTTCATACATTTTTCATAGCGATCACATTAAGTTGTAATATGGTGAAACATAATTTACTCTTGCTTCAATATTATGTTCAACATCTTCATTTCCAAAAATTTCACCTTGAACATTTTCAATATCAATTTGAATAATTTCATTCCCAATTTCAATATCATGTTCAACATCTTCAATTCCAACATTTTCATTCCCAATTTCAATATTATGTTCAACATCTTCAATTCCAACATTTTCACCTTGAACATTTTCATTCCCAATTTCAATATCATGTTTTGCATTTTCACCTTGAACATATTCAATTTCCTCTTCACTTGAAAGACCATAGGGCTCAAGTTCACCAATATTGAACATACCTTGTCTTTTCTTCCTATGACCTTCTCTATCTCTTTGTCTATATTTTGATATTTGTTCTTTTGTAAGCTTTCTCTTACGCTTTTGCTTCCGACGACTTCTACTCCCCATTACACCTCATAAAAGATGCTAAAAAATAATTCCTTATGACAAATTTGAGTACAAGATCCTCCAAAAAGTTGATCTTTGTCTCTTCCTGTCTGAAACCGTGTGTTTGTTGCCTCCACAGTACTGCAAACAGAATGTAGTGTCCATTGGAATGCGCAAAAATGACCCACATGGGGTTTTTCTATGGCCCACAAATTTGATATCCGATCCAATCGGATATCTGATATAGAAAAAATTTTAAAAAAAATTTGAATGGTAAGATTCTAGCTCTACATATCAGAGTTTCACAAATCAGATATCCGATTTGTGCCCACATACACCTAACGGTTAATGGTAGAGAGTGGGAGAGTGGTAGATTGAGAGAGGGAGAGAGGGAGAGAGGGTGAGAGAGATTGAGAGGGAGAGTGGGAGAGAGGGAGAGAGAGAGAGTGAGAGGGAGAGTG
>CM021108.1:84491893-84565499 GCA_007115665.2 Sequoiadendron giganteum
TTAACTAAAATATTGAAATAATATTTAAATATTATACATAATTCGGTAAGAGATTATCATAAATAGTATATTATATATTACATTATAAACTATATTTTATATTATATATATTAAGTTATAAACGTTATTGCATTTTTGAAATCATATATTAAAAATTGTATAAATTTTTGAAAACTCATATCTAAAACATATAAGATATCATATCCGATTTGAATCGGATATCCGATTTGATGACACAAAATTTAATGCCTAGGGATTAGGCTCAGGGTTGCTTTGGAATTTGGTTCGGACCTGCCAATCCTAAGAAATCAACACGAAAAATGTGTTTAACAACTTACCTTGCTTTTCCAGACTTCGCCCATGTGGCTGACGACTTTTATTTTAGCTAAAATTGATGAAACGAAAAGGGTTTATAAAGGAGCTTCTGAGCTTTCTACCAATAAAAATTATACTTTATTTTGAATCTAATAAATAATTATTATTCATTTTCTATTGGAATTACGACTAAAGTCCTGATTGATAGTTTGATAGAAAAAATATATAGCTTTCAAATGGTATCACATTTTTTGAATCCAAACCATGCGTCAAATTCTATGCTTGGAAAACTATAGGATTAAAAAAAATAAAAATTCATAAAGTTTTGACCAAGTTAAGGTGGTCAGACATACGATTTTTTATATTTTTTAAAAGTTGTAATTAAAAAATCATAATTAATTATTTTCTTGAAAAAAAATTACAAAACAATATGGATCACATTCGAACATGAGTCTTCTACTTATATCTAAAATCTTGTAAGAAAATATTATCATTTTATTATGGTTAGGGTGGTTAGATAGACACCTACTTCTTATTTTTTCCCTGAAATTTAAGTACTACTGCATTGAAATTTCAATTTTTCACCAGATAGATTTCTATTTTATAAAAAATAACCTAGTAGTTTAGAAACTACATTAAATTTTCCATAGATTCTATTTTTACATAGTTTTGAAATAATATAGATAAATTATTCAAATTTTTACGTCAAGTTGCCTAACTCTGATTTTTCTGATTTTTCATTGCCACTTAAAGGCCTGTTTTTCCCATGATGATCTTGCACATACCCCTAAGGTGGCATGGGCTACATATCAGCTCTTAGGTGAAGCAACAAATTGGTGGGATAACAAGAAGTTAGAACAAAACCTACAGCCTGTTGAGATTACTTTGGAACTCTTCCTCCAAGCTTTCAAGAAGATATGGTTACCACAACTTTTCTTTGACAAGAAAGTGATAGAATTTCATAACTTAACCTAGGAAAATATGACTATGATTTAGTATTGGGAAAAGTTCATTAACCTATTAAAGTATGTGCCTCAATATTAGGGGGATCAAAAATTCTATATCTATAAATTTATAATGGGACTCAAACCCCACATAGGAGCCGAGGTGAATATGCATGAACCTTAGACTATGAATGTAGTCTTTCAAAAGGTCACCAAATAGGAATAGAAGTTTCAATAGTTATGAAATATTCACAACAATTCAAGTTCTAAGTATGGTTATGGAAAGAAGAAATTTCATAAGGTAGACAAGAGCCATCAAACCGTAAAATCAATAGGGGAAGTGAATCACAGGAGAAGGGTGAATATGGTAATGGTGGAAAGAACAAGAAATAAAACAAGGGTAAGGGTAAAGACAACCATAAGAAGAAGGGTTTTAGAGAGGACAAGCCAGGAGTTCGCAAAGGGCCTCGTGATGGATTTTATACTTGTGGAGGTGACCATTATGCCTTAAATTGTCCTCAACAGTCGAAGTCGCGGAAGGAAGGAAGTTACCAAAAAACTCACTAGATCCATGTTGTAGTGGATAACAGGTAGGCAGAGTATTAGGCTTCACCAATTCAGCTAACAGGTAAGCTCTATCGCCAATTTGTCTCTATCTTAATTGATACTAGAGCTATTGAATGTTTCACAGATTCTAGAATAATATCTAAGATACCCATTAGACCTAAGTACATGTCAAACTCTTGGACAATCTAGTATGGCAATCGAGAAGAGTGGAGGGTAGATACCTATCTCTTTTGCAGTGAGTTAGAACTTCCAACCTTTCAAACTCAAGTCAACCTGTATGTGGCCCCCTTTAGTTTGTATGATGTAATTTTTGGAATAAATTGGTTAACTGAGCATAAGGATTTAGTGAAATATGAGGATAAGGTGGTTAGCTATCTAGATGATTATGGAAACCCAATTGAGGTTTGTGGAATGCAGAGAGCCTTAGAGCTTAGAAAAAATTTTGTGATGTAGCTTAAGAAGGCTCATCAAGGGATGTGCAATTTATGCAGTGCATGTTAGTGATCCTAACAATAAGGAGCCATATTTAGATGATTATCCTATTCTCAAGGAGTTCCAAGATATATTCCCTAATGAACTTGCAAAATTAGATTTGAAGCACAAATTTGATTTTTTTGTCGACCTACTTCTAGGAGCTGAGCCTCAATCCAAGGGACCTTATCAGATGACCACCATAGAAATCTATGAGTTGAAGGCCTAGCTAATGGAATTTTTGGATAAGGGACTCATAAGACCCAGTGTGTCTTCTTGGGGAGTGCTGGTTATTTTTGTGAAAAATAAGGATGGAACTTTGCATCTATGCATAGATTATTGGATGTTGAACAAGCTTCCCATCAAGAATCGGTATCCACTTCCTAGGATTGAAAAATTATTTGATCAAATTAAGGAAGCAACGATGTTCTACAAAATTGATCTCAGGTCAGGGTACCATTAATTAAGGATTAAGGAAGAAGATATTTTGAAGACCGCATTTAGAACTGAGTCCGGACATTACGAGTTCACAGTGATACCTTTTGGTTTAACTAATGTACCAGTAGCCTTTATGAACCTTATGAATAGTGTATTCAGAGACTACTTGGATGATTTTGTCCTGATCTTTATTGATAATATTTTAGTCTACTCAAAGACTTTTGAAGAGCATGATAGACATTTGAGGATATTTTTCAGTGATTGAGAGAAAGAAAAATCTTTGGAAAGCTATCCATGTGTTCCTTCTATTAGGATATAGTGCACTATTTGGGCCATATTATTTCAACTGAAGGAGTTTGCATGGACCTTGAGAAGATCAAGGCAATCATGGAATGGCCAATGCATTAGAATGTGTCTAAATTCTGTAGCTTCATGGCCCTCACATGATACTATAGGATTTTTATGCAAGGGTTCTCCCAGATTGCATCTCCTTTTACCCCACTCCAAAGGAAGGGAACACAGTTTGAATGGACTGAGAAATGTGAGAAGGAATCAAAATCCTAAAGGAGGGACTCATGACATCACTAGTGCTAACTATCCCTAATCCTAATGTCTGACTCATAGTAATCACAAATGCTTCAGGAGAGGGATTGGGAGTAGTACTAATGCAAGACAAGCAAGTGGTAGCATATGAATCAAGAAAGCTCAAGCAACATGATGTGAAATACACACCTCATGATTTAGAATTGGTGGCCATAGTTCAAGCCTTATAAATGTGGAGGAATTACCTTTTGGGAAAACTATTCAAACTCAAGATAGACCATTTGGAGTTGGGATACATCTTTACCTAGCCAAACCTTAATGCATGATAGAGAAGGTGGTTAGAATTCCTTAGCGAGTATGAATTTGGAATTGAATACATAAAAGTGAAAGATAACAAAGTGGAAAATGCTCTTATTAGATGAAGACATACAATAGGCGTGATCTCAACAAGGTCAAATTTGAGGCAACAGTTAATTCAAATTCTGCTAGAGGATGAGCACTATGAGAGAGTGAAGATCACCCTAGCAGAAAATCCTTTGGATCATCGGTTTGATGGGTATGAGATCAAACCAGATGGTATTTTGAGATACCATAGAAGAATATATATTCCTGAATCTGGAGAGCTAAGGAAGCCAGTTTTGGAAGAAGTTCACAATGCAACTTATTTAGGACACCACGATGTATCCAAGATGATCATGGAGTTGAAGACTATATTTTTGACCTAAACTAGATGATTGGAGTGCCAGTGAGTTAAGGTTGAGCATGCACACATAGTCGGGTTATTCTATCCTCATGACATACCTTAGTATAAATGGTAGGTGATCAATTGATATGAATTTTGTATATGGGTTGCCATTGAGCAAGAATAAGCATGATGTTATCTTGGTCATGATTGATAAGTTGACTAAAGTTGTGCACTTCATTCTAGGGAACCTTAAGGATAGATTGTTGACCCTGGCAAAGGAATTTGTTTAAGAGATATTTCGTTTGCATGGAGTGACAAAGACTATCATTTCTGATAGGCACACACAAATGGCTTCAAGGTTTTGGATGACCTTGAATGTAGCATTGGGAACTAAATTAAATTTTAGCTTGGCTTATCATCCTCAAAATGATGGGAAAATAAAGAGGGTGAGTAAAATATTCGAACACCTCCTCTAAATGTATTGTATGGACCAACAATATAGGTGGGAAGAATATTTTGCTTTGGTACAGTTTTCTTACAACTCCTATCATACATCCTTAGGCATGTCACCATTTGAAGCCTTGTATGGGTGGAAGTGTCATACCCCCATCAGTTGGGATAAATTGGAGGATAGGATCATACTAGGACCTAAAATGCTTAAGGAAATGGAAGAGAAAATGTGGGATATTAAGAGAAAATTGAAAGAGGCAGCACACCGACAAAAGAGTTATGGCAAAAAGAACCAAACTCTTAGACAATTCACAATAGGGGATAAATTTTTCTTGAGATTCAAACCTCATGAAAGCTCTATTTCTTTTGGAAACTCTTCCAAGTTGGCCCTAAGATATGTGGGACCATTTGAAGTCATGGAAATGATTAACCTAGTTGCATATAGACTGTATCTACCAGCTACTCTGGCTCAGATTCATAATTTGTTTCATGTCTCTTTTCTTAAACCATATCATCCTGATGTGACTCATGTGCTTGATTGGAAATCCTTGTAGGTACATCATCTAGGAGTGGTGCTAGTGGAGCCCATTAGAATCCTAGATAGACATAATGTTAAGCTGTGGAGAAGAGATATTGCTCAATTTAAGGTCCAATGAGACCAGTACTTAGAGGATAGTGCAACTTGGGAGGATGCAAATTAAATAGAACACTCCTTTCCACATTTATTTTCTTGAAAGAGGAACTTAGTAATTTTGTTTGAAATTTTTTGTTTGAGATACCATGATATTTCATGCTTTAAAATTTTGATATTGAAATCTAGACATATATTTTGAAATGGTGTTGAAATAGACATATATTTTGATGTGATGTTGAAATAGACATATATTTTGATGTGATGTTGAAATAGACATATATTTTGAAATGATGTTGAAATAGACATATATTTCATGTGATGTTGAAATAGACATATTTTGATGCGATGTTGAAATAAACATATATTTTGATGAGATATTGAAATAGACATAAATGTTCAAAATTTGATATGATGTTATTTACTCCGACTTACTAGACATTGGGTTGATGTCTCTTCCAAGAGGGGAAGGATGTCATAACCCAATTTCATTACATATTTCAATATGGAAAATTGAATTATTGATGAAATTCAATTAAATATTAAATGGAGATTCTAGAATATTTGAATGTTGAATATAAGGAGTGGACTAGTATTGACTTTGTGAATTTATGAAAACTTTTATATATGTCATCAAGAATTGAATGTTACTGATTGATTTGCAAGTACAAGTGTGTGCAGTTGTAGGATGATAGGTTGAAGGATGAGAACATAGTTGAAGTAGGATTATTTAGCTGGATTGAACAATAAGCCAGTTGGAATCTAGGTGCACATACCAAAATGGCATGATGACTGCCATTTGATTGATTTGCATATATAAGAAAGTGAAACTTTTCTATTTTGGACTATTTCAGTGCTTGCAAATGAATGGGTAGTAGATTTATTTTTCTATTCAAACTTGTGATTCGAAGGAACTAAAAATATTGTAAATAAATAATTTTCTTTAGTGAAGAAATATATATATATATATATATATATATATGTAAAGAAGCTTGAAATGAAAATTCAAGTTCCTTACTTAAAATGATAGTGTATGGAACCTTTGATCCATTTCAAACAAGCAACTTGTATATGAATATTTTATTTAAAACATATATATTTGTATATTACGTGTATGTGAATCAAACACACACACACACACACATATATATATATATACATATATACATTATTCAAATGCATGGTAAGATGTGAATGAAATCAATTAAATGCATAGTGATAGAAACATATATATATATATATATATATATATATACATACATACATATACATACGTATACATATTCGAATTGGAATTGAAATTATGTTGACAACTAATGCTCTAAGAGTCAAACTATGGAAATATCAATGAATTTTCCAAGGAAGACCCATGATAGTCGTGGCCTGCCCAATAATAAAGGAATTATTCAAAATTAGAGGGCGGCTATGGCAGGAAACAACCATAATCTTAGCACCTAGCCATATGCAAAGGTGGGGTTTTTTACCATTTTTTAATGAAGGTGGCAAAAAAAAAGGAAATTGATTTAGAAGAAAATTGACAAGCACCCAAAAAGCCAGAAAGGAGATCGAAGTTGTAGGAAAAATTTGAGGAAATCTACAGTCGAACAACTTGAACATTGAGGTAACTCGATTCTTGAAATAGCATCAATATCACTATCATATCTTTTTTATTTCTTTAGCTAGTGCTTATCACTGCATTTGATGGTAGAATTGATTGTATAATGGAATACAATGTGGGTATGTGCAAGATCATAATGGGCCAAAAAGTGGTGATATGTAAGCCATATGATGGTCCATGTGGCTGACGACTTTTTTTTAACCCAAAATTGATGAAACGAAAATGGTTTTTAGAGGAGATTCTCAACTTTCCACCAATATAAATTATTCTTTGCTTTGAATTTAATAAATAATTATTATTCATTTTTTATTAGAATTACGAATAAAGTCCCGATTGATAAATTTATTGAGAAACATCTATAAATTTCAAATGGTATCACATCTTTTGAATCTAAAACATGCTTCACATTCTATGCTTTGCATACTATAGGATTAAAAAAGAAAAAAAAATCATGATTTGTTGACCAAGTTAAGGTTGTTAGACAGACGAGCTTTTATATATTTTAAAAGTTGTAATAAAAAATTCATAATGAATTATTTACTTGGAAAAAATTATAAAAAAATATGCATCACATCCGGACACGAGTCCTCTACTTATATCTAAAATCTTATAAAAAAATATTATCATTTTATTGTGGTTAGGGTGGTCAAACAGACACCTACTTCTTATTTTTACCCTGAAATTTAAATACTACTGCATTGAAATTTCAAATTTTCACCAAATAGATTTAAAAAAAATAAATAAAGGTCTAGTTGTTTAGAAACTACATTCAATTTCCTACAGATTCTATTTTTACATTTTTTTGAAATAATATAGATAACTTATTCAAATTTTTATGTCAAGTTGTTTAACTCTAATTTTTTATCTTTTTATTGCCACTTAAGGGCCTATTTTTTCCATGATGATCTTGCACATACCCATGTTACTATTTATGTGTTTTGCTTACCTAGGTTGAAGGTATTGTTTTGGTGACCAATTTATAGGGGATTCACATGGACTACAACCTGCTCATGTTAGCATCTCGAAGGGAGCCATTCGGCTAGTCATTGTAGTCAAAGGTATCAAAACCAATGAAACAACTATTAAGAGTGTTCACTCAATAGAGTAAGCCATAACTTGCCTATACAAAATCATATTCCGATTTAATGTGAACCATTTGGTGTTGATTTTTAAAGCTTCACCTACCAAACCTATGAAAAGAGAAAATAGTCCTTTGTGTTACCTTCAACTTATGTGTCGATAGTGTTATCTTTTAAAGAAAATGCTTTCCATTATCGACCTAGCTGATAATGGCAAAGGGTTAAATCATCCTTTTATGCAAGATTGTGGTAAACATATGTGTATAAGAAGAAGCCTCAATTTGAAGAATTGATGGGATGTTAGAGAAGGGTTTCTTTGTAAACTTTTAAAGATCGATTCTCACGATCGATAGTTAAATTTATTTGTTTTAGAAGTAGATATGAGTCTGCATGAAGTATGGAGAAACATGCATTAAGGTATACGCCAGTATACCCAAAAGGGTACTTTCAAATGAAACTTGAGGTTAAGATAGGAAGAAACCAACCATAGAAATGGGTCAAAATCTAGAAAAACCTTGGTTTATTTAATGCAACTTGTGTAAGAAAAAATGTTGTTGATCCTGAAACCTCTTTGTGTTCTTAACTAAAATATTTGCTTAAGAAATTCATTGACAAGCATGGTTTCTTTATAATATTAAAATTTCTCATAGTGATTCTAGTGATGAAAGATTTCAAGATCTAGATTATAGACATTCTATTCTTAAGGTTGAAACTATGCTATCTGATTTGTTTATTTTCTATTCATGATGGACAAACCCATTCAATATTAAATGGCGAACAATTACTTGTAAGAATATGTAGCATGTAAATAGCTTAAGATCAGAAAAATTAGTAAACAACATTGAATGTCTTTAAATATATATTTTTAGTTTGAAACAAAACTGTATTGATGCAAATATAAGTTATTCTCTAGCAAACAACTTTATTTTGTTGAAAATTTATCATTATAGTTGGAAATAGTTTTGCTCTATAGATTTTTTACCTTGTAAACAAATTAATTTATGACTATTTAGTAAGAAACAATACATGTTTTTTTAGAAAATGAATGTTCATATATAAACAAGTTACTTTATGACTGCTTAGAAGGAAACAATACATGTTTTGTTAAAACAATGGATGTTCATATGTAAATAGATTACTTGATGAGTTTTTAGTAGGAAACAATACATGTTTTGTTAGAACAATGAATGTTCATATAAAAAAAACAATGTTAGAATATAACAATATGTGAGAAACTATGAGCATAGACTTTCTTAGAATATTTATTTTCACAATGAGATGTCAATTATAGTACTATTTAAATATTATAATTTGAATAATGATTATTTCAGAATTTATGCACAAACTTTAATATTAGTGGGCACATAGACTTCGTCTATGTACATACACATACTTATGACATACCTTCTTTTGTTTTTAGTACATTTTAAACGAAAAATGCTTAAGATGTTAAATAGAAAATAGTCATAAGAATGATATGACTGATTGCTGAAATACTCTGTGAATCATAAAATCTAATTTTTGTTTAGAGTATAAATTTGTATTCTTTTTCTTCTTTCAAGTATATTTGTGAAATAATGTTTAAATATTTGAAGAGAACAGTAATACCTTAGTTGACTAGAGCACCTATGGGTATTTGTTTCTAGAAGGTAGATAGTTGTTATAGTAGAAAGTTACATTTGTTAGATGATTTATGGATTTAATTGTGTAGGAATTTTTTCATCAACGTTTCAAATTGCACTCCATGATCCATCATCAGGATCGCTGAGAGATCAAGGAGAAAAATGATAAGTTGCAAGCAAAGAGCTAGCTAAAAAAGGCCAAGAGAAGGGATGAGGGAGAGAGAGGTGGCACACATAGAAAGGACAAAAGCAGATAACCAATAGGCCACTTGGACCAATATACATTCAATTAAAAGGATACAAAACTAATTTATAAGAATACATAAAACAAATTTAAAAATTCAATAAAAAAGCTATGAGAAAAAAATCCTTTAAGTATGAGACAAATTAAATAAAAATAAAAATAAAATGAAATTGATCAAATTTAATTTTGGAAATTAAATATCTCATTTTAAATATTCAAGAAAAATTATTAAATGTCTCATATTTATATTTAAATATTTAATTGACTCATATATATATATATATATATATATATATACAAGTATTTATATATATGTATGAAATAGATGAAATTAAAAATAATCTTGAAAATTAAATCAGCTCATTTTAATTACTCAAGTATAATTACAAATTGGTTTACAATTATAATTTATTTGTTTAATTGTAATTGCAAAAAAGTTTGTAATCATACTTGAATAATTAAATATGAGCTAATTTAATTTTCAAGATTATTTTTGATCAATATTTTTATTTTATTTTTAATTTCATCTATCTCATACATACATATATGTCAATTTTATTTAAATATAAATATGTGACATTTAATAATTTTTCTTGAATATTTAAATTGAGTTATTTAATTTCCAAAATTAAATTTGATCAATTTCATTTTATTTTGATTTTAATTTAATTTGTCTCATACCTAATAGGAATATTTTCTCATAGCTTTTTGATTGAACATTTTAATTTTCTTTATGTAGTCTTCTAAATTCGTTTTGTATCCTTTTAATTGAATGTCTATTGGTCCAAGTGGCCTATTGGTTATTTTATTTTTTCCTTGCTATGTGTGGTACCTCTCTCCCCCTCATCCCTTCTCTTGGCTTTTTTTAGCTAGTTCTTGGCTTGCAACTTATCATTTTTCTCCTTGAGCTCTCAGTTATCCTGACGATGGATCACAAAGTGATCCAAAACATTCATGAAAAAATCCCTACACAATCAAATCCATAAATCATCTAACACTAATCTATATGGATCATGGAAACTTGATATCAGAAAGTTACATTCTGAGATGGGTGTCAAAATGGAGTTCAAAGAGTATAGGTTTTCTTTACCAGAACCTATTGTTTGTTGTTGTTGCAACACACGTATTATTCTTGGTCAAGCAATATAGTTCATTACGTATGTATGAATGAACTCTTTGATTGCACTCTCTGCCATTTCTAGAATAGATCTTGCACTTTCTTTTCTAAATTGTAGATAAAAATTACATATTGATGAATGGGCATGCACTCGATTCCACCTTGCAGGTTGTTCTCTTTCTAAATTTTTTGTGTAGGTTCGAGCATTCTTCGAGTCAGAGGAATACTAGGGAAGCATAATATTTGTGGTTTGGTGGTAAAGCGCTTCCACCATGCTCTCATTCCCTAGTGGAGGCGAGTGTTGAAGAACCTTAGTTGTTCAACAGACTATTATATTCTATGATGTAACTTGATGAAAATAATTCATGTACTTGATAGAAAATGTACTATGTAATGACATTGTGGCCTTAGGAGACAAGTAAAACTTGATATTGTAATTTTACTTTTGAAGTGAATATAAGAATATTTGTCTCATTTAAATGAACATGTGTAGCTATGATTGACTTTAGTCTTGCTAGTTATGTCTTTTTAATTATGAGTATATTCATGTGTCATTTATAATAATATTAATTAAGTAATAATTTGGGAATGGATTATTAAAATAATTCTTCTAAGGTTATACACATTAAATATCCCTTGATGTACTCTCCTGAGCCTAAACTTATCATTTATCCACCCTCACAAAAATCACAAGTTGAAAATAAACTAGTGCTTATCTTAGAACCACCTAAAAGGAAACTTGATAATGATAATGTTTTATGGAAACCAAGTTACAATATCATTGCTCATACATATAACATGAGGAATAATATGCAACCAAGACAAACAACTCAAACATCCCTCTCGTTGCCTAACCCTATCTTGCTTAGTGCTCTTATTTTTCCTTTACGAGGTGGAAAGGAGTATGATCTTATTGATCAACTTAAGAATACTTCTGATAAGATATCCTTGTGGGATATTATTAAGGCCTCACCTAGTTATTTTAACATGCTTCAATGTGCTATACAACAAGTTCCTAACTCTCCTAATGTGCAAAAAAATGTTGTGGTAGCCAAAATTCAAGCTATTTCTCTGGTCAACATAGACATTATTTTCCATCAAGATGAGTTACCTCTATTAGAAGAGCGAAAAAAATGAAGGTTTCATGATAATAGCTCATGCTAATCTAATAGAAATAAAGAAAACTCTCATTGATAGTTGCTTAGCCCTTAATGTGTGTAGTGTCAACCTTTTGGAGAAGCTTCATATGAATAGGAGTGACATTCAACCTAATACTTTATCTATTCATGGGTTTGATAACATAGGAAAACAACCTCTTGGATTCATCACATTACCTATTATAGTTGGAAAGGATACCTTGTGAAATCTAGTCCATGTTTAACCTCATGATCCTTCATATAATATTCTTTTAGGCAGACCATGGATTCATGAGATGAATGGGGTGACTTCTATTCTTCATCGTAAAATGAAGTATATCTACAACAAAAAAGTTTACACACTCAAGGCCAATCTTGAACTTGAAAGTTGTTTGAATCCTGAGAAAGAAAAATGAGACACTTTGAAGACATTGACACCAACTACACAAGTGGAACCTTTGCAAGAGAAAGAAAAAGAGAGCAATATTGAAAAAGTCATGAAGCTATTGGAAGATGACTAGGCTTCCTTGGATTTCACACAAAAATTCATGCGAGAATTCAAGATCATAACAAAAGATTTTGAAAAGGTAAAATAAAAATGGTAATGTCGACAGAAGATTAAAAAAATTCAAAAGCATCCACCTCAACCACTCTACAAGAAGAAAATTACACAAAAAAATTGATGAAGTTAATTATGAAAAACCACCAAATTCAAAAGAAATGAAAAAGATTTATGTAGAGGTTATGAACTTATACAACAACTCGGTGTAAGAGAGGGGGACCAACCACTGCAAGGCCCCATGTCATGAAAGGCCAAGAGTGGTAAGGCTACCCTAACTTACCTCATTTTAAAGGAAGGTTAGGATAGGAAGAATGAGAATGATGAGAACTATGGGTCCTTCGACACTCTGCAAACTTGAGAGTTGAAAGGAGACTAGACGAGTCGATCTTAAAAGTCAACTTTGTGTCTCAAGTAGCTCTCTGTCATAAGATAGAAGCACGGTTCTGGGATGACAACGCGACACGCTGGTGTCTCATAGGTGCTCTAGCGTTCATACTTTTGGGTCTCAAAAATGCAGGTTTGAACCACTAGAGGTTGCCAAGCTCTCACAATGCTTTTGACCAACTATCAAGGCTAATTGATGCAATTGTACCTTCTACTCTTCATGCTCTACAAAACCTAGGTGGGTGCACCTATGTGTATGTTGCAGATTTAAATGTATTTCCTATTTGAGCTATCTACCCACAATGGCAAGGGGAAGTGGACAGATAAAATTACTACACCTACTCCTACTCCAACTGCACAAATGAAAGGTTTTTTGAATAAATTATTTTATATGAATTCTATCCTCTGGGACATGATAGATCAGTGCCTTCTATCTATTGGGCAATGAAGTCAAAAATAGAAAATGACATGTGTTTTCCTTCTCTGGTTTAATTTCAAGTTGTTTGGCACTTTATAAAATGAAATATTATGACTCACATGTAATTTCATTTATTTATGGCTTGCATAAACTATGCTAGGATTTTTTTTCTATCTTGATTCTTCTTAAATTATCCAAAAGAAAACTCTCAAACACTGTGACTTACTTGAAGGGTTTTAATTTTGACTAGAGACACCAGCAAATAAAAATCACACAAAGTGAAAATATGCACCTCGATGAATCAAAATTTATGCTTGATACATTAACTCAAATGATCAAAAGTCTTCAAATTGGAGAGAACCAAGATAAAAATAATATAAATTATAACATCTCAAAAACTAAACTAGAAAGTTTTCACCAATTAAAAACATTAGTTTCCATTGCTTTGTTTTAAGAAAGATCTGTTATTGTTTACATTCCCAGTTTCAAAAATCTCCTTCCTACTCTCTCCCTCCCTTCTCTATCTTTTTTACAATAGATTTATACAATAAAATTTGAAGAGTCACAACCTTTCAATTTTCTGTTACATTTCGTTTGATATTCTATCACAAAGATTAAAATATTTAATTAGTTGCCTAATCAGTAAATTAAATATTTTACAATAGTCATTCTTTTGATTTTTTCGATCATATATTTTCCCGCCTCTATTCATTTCATTCTATAATTTATCCACTTTTAATAATTTATGTGTCTGTGGCTTTCTTTATTTCTCTTACCACTCTACTGTGGGCTTGGAATTTTTCACCCGCGGTATCGCAGTACCTAACCCTGGTAGTTAACTTCGTTGTTTACGGTGTTACCGCAGTCTGTGAGATGACCCCCTGCGGTACCGCGGTGGGCCTCTTTTGCCGTAATTTTCTCTGCTAACCACTTCCTCTTGTTTGAATCTGTTGACCGTGATGGCTATCCCCACGTTCACCGCGCTACTGTGGTCACTATCCTGAGTGCCAGCGATATTGCGTTAGCTGCCAACTGTTATCTCTGCCACCTCACCACCATCTGCTAACAGTTACCGTGATCACCATGGTCTGTGGTTTAACCATGCATGGTACCATGGTATCTGCTTCGACTGCCACTGCTAACAGTTTTCTTACCACCACCGCGATCAATGAATTGATCGTGCACAGTGTGGCGGTAAACACTTCATGCTCGCTCCTTTAGCCACTATCGGCATACCGCGAGTCCATTGTGGGAGGCCACGGTAAAGTGGTATGATATAAAAAGGTAAATATTAAGGCAGCGATATAAGGTTTAGATGGGGAATATAATTTTTTTATAAAAAGATAGAGAAATAATTGGATTAAAATGGGAAAACCATAGGATTTTTGATGGAAATTTCCATCTCTAACAGTGGCTCCTATTGGGGATGAGTGATTGTTTAGTCATTGCAAGAATCTAGAGTATCTTTGGTAGAGCAGATTGACTAAATGAAAAATGAAGGAAATGGACAATGGAAGGAATGAACAGAGCAAAGATGGAAAAAGGAGCAAAATGGAGAAATGGAAAATCCTAAACTACTATGCATGGAGGAGAATATTTAAAGAGGCATTGCTCAGAATTGTCCATGCACTGGAAATCCTTAATCCTCTATACCTACCCTAGTTCAAAAAATCAAACCTGAAGGAATGGCCCCAGGCCACCCAAAAAAGAAAAACCTACAGTTTCCTCTATCATAGAGTTTGTTCTAATTAGAGCTCATCAAGTTTCTTTTGAAAATATCCATTCCACTTGCCCTGCAACATGTACTACCATTGAAAACCTTCGGGAAATCATTGCATTCAACCTGATTCATATTCATTTTACCATTCTTCATTTCATCATTCTCATTATCATATAAAAAATACTTATCATCTTCAGCATACAAGGTATACCCAAATTCAACAAAACATTCATAAGCATGCTCACTGACATATGTTGCGGAATGTTCTTGCAACTGCACTGGGACCTGAAAATCTAAATACTCCTTATGGCAACCAAAAAATTATGTCTCATCAACATCTTTTGAAACAATCAAATCAAAATTATTTTCTATTTCTTTTCCATCACTAGTTGGCATTGAAACATACCTCTGATCCATACAATCATCCTCATACGTACTTGAGTCAACAAATGCTAGACATCCATCATCAATAACATGCAAACCGATATCTCTATATTGCAGGCAAAAATCATTCAAGTCACATACCTCCTCTTGGACACAAATAGATCTTTGATCAGCTTCAAAGAACTCCTCATTATTGTGAGAGATGCACATGGGGTCATATGAATTGTTACACATAATATCTTCACTATCAAATCAGATATAAGTTGGAGCCAAAACTCCAGAGTCATCTTTATGTGCATACTTCTGGTATTCAAGAGTTAACAAATCTGAAACTTGCTCACTGCTGAGTGAACAAGTCTCTGCTTCCATATCTTCAACCATGTCTCCAATCTCTTCTTTATCTTCATAAGGACTGCAACAATTACCCTGTTGTAGATCAACATCCACAAGTTCATCCTCACAATTTGAATCACAATCAGTTATGCAAGAAAAACTTTCGATATATTCACTGTTGGATGGCATGATATCTTCTTCTATTACAACTTCTGAAACATTAAAGGTAGTTTCCACATACCTTGTCCCAAGAATGGAGTCAATAAATTTATTCACCACATCAAAGGCTTGTTGTTTTAATGACTCTGACCAATAAATTGATTCAGGCTCTGATGCTCTCAAAAATTGTGCAAAAAATATGGGTCTTGTGGGCCTAAAATGAGGAGGTAATTGCATACAGGCATCTACCATCCTGTTGTATAAAAAACTCATAGATTCTCCCTTATATCTCCTTATATAAAAAAAAACATCCACAAGATTTTTGTCCTCTCTCTTCAATTTGAGTTCTCCTCGGTTGCATCATAGGGCACTTGTGTCTTCATTCTCACTGTATGATGGCCTATTTGGTGATGTATTTTAAGCACCTTTGACTCCTAATTGAAGCAATTGTTAGTTCACTTGTAGTATCTGTTGGTCCAATTGTAGCCTTTGTTGCCTCAATTCCTTCAACTCTCTTATTGACTATTGTCTTCTTTCTACTTCTCCATCTTGATAAAATTTTACTGCTTCATAACACCCATACATTATTTATCAAATAAAATAGAGTCTCCAGCTACTTTTCCAAAAGTAGCAAAATGAAAAATATTTTTTTGGTTTGCCCCAACAGAATCTCCAAAAATGTAAAACTTTGCTGACTCTATAGATGGAAAGGATGAAAAATTTCTGGAATGTGTCCCCAGTAGAGTCACCAAACTGTTGTGTGTGTGACTTGGATGCAGAGCTGCAAATTACACAATTGTGATTCTCTGATTGAAGACCAATTTTGAAAACTATATGATTGTAAATGGAAAGGCTGGAACCAAATTTTCTGATGTTTGTCCCCAGTAGAGTCGCCAATCTGTTGGGTCTCAAAAACGTAGGTTCGAACCACAAGAGGTTTCCAAGCTCTCACAACACTTTTGGCCAACTAACAAGGCCAATTGATGCAATTGTACCTTCTACTCTTTAGGCTCCGCAAAACCTAGGCGGGTGCACCTATATGTATGTTGCAGATTTAAATGTATTTCCTATTTGAACTATCTACCCACAATGGCAAGGGGAAGTGAACAAAAAAAATTACTACACCTACTCCTACTCCAACTGCACAAATGAAAGGTTTTTTCAATAAATTTTTTTATATGAATTCTATCCCTTGGGACATGACAGATCAGTGCCTTCTATCTATTGGGCAACAGAGACAAAAATAGAAAATAACATACATTTTCCTTCTTTGGTTTAATTTCAAGTTGTTAGGCACTTTATAAAATAAAATCTTATGACTGGCATGTAATTTCATTTATTTTTGGCTTGCATAAATTATGCTGTGACTTTTTTCTATCCTGGTTCTTCTTATATTATTCAAAAGAAAACTCTCAAACACTATGACTTACTTGAAGGGTTTTAATTCTGATTGGAGACACCAACAAATAAAAATCACACAAAGTAAAAATATGCACCTTGATGAATCAAAATTTATGCTTGATACATTAACTCAAATGATCAAAAGTCTTCGAATTGGAGAGAACCAAGATAAAAATCATATAAATTATAACATATCAACAACTGAACTAGAAAGTTTTCACCAATTAAAAACATTAGTTTCCATTGCTCTGTTTCAAGAAAGATCTGTCATTATTACATTCCCAGTTTCAGAAATCTCCTTCCTACTCTCTCCCTCCCTTCTCTATCTCTTTTACAATAGATTTATACAATAAAATTCCAAGACTCACAACCTTTCAAATTTTTGTTACATTCCATTTGATATTCTATCACAGAGATTAAAATATTTCATTAGTTGCCTAATCTGCAAATTAAATATTTTACAATAGTCATTGTTTTCATTTTTCCGATCATATCTTTTCCCACCTCTATTCTTTTCATTATATAATTTATCTGCTTTTAATACTTTATGTCTCTATGGATTTCTTTATTTCTTTTACCGCTCTACCGCGGGCTTGGAATATTTCACCCACAGTATTGTGATACCTAAACTTGGCGATTAACTTTGTTGTTTACCATGTTACCGCGGTCTATGAGATGACTCCCTGTGGTACCACGGTGGGCCTCCTTCACTGTAACTGTCTTTGCTAACCGCTTCCTCCCGTTTGACTCTGTTCACCGCGATGGCTATTCCCACATTCACCGCACTACCATAGTCATTGGCCTGACTACCAGCGGTACTACGGTAGCTGCCAACTATTATCTCTGTCACCTCACCACCGTCTGCTAACAATTACCATGGTTACTGTGGTCTGTGGTTTAACCACATGTGGGACTGTGATATCTGCTTCAATTGCCACTACTAAGGGTTTTCTTACCGCCATCGCGATACCGCGGTGAATGAATTGAACGCGTATGGTGTGGAGGTAAACACTTCATGCCCACTCCTTTAGCCCCTACTACCATACTGCGAGCCCATTGTGGGAGGCTACGGTAAAGCGGTATGATATAAAAAGATAAATATTAAGGCAGCGGTATAAGGTTTAGACGGGGAATATGATTTTTTTATAAAAAGATAGGGAAATAATGGGATTAAAATGGGAGAACCTTAGGGTTTTTGATGGAAAATTTCAGCTCTAACACATACAGCCAGAAAACTAGAGAGACAAGGTTAAAATTTAGAAGAAGGACCAACAACCTAATTTATAAGTTTCGGGAAGTGAAGAACAAGACTAAGAAGAGTGAAACACATAAACAATCATGATAGCGAAAGTAGATTACCACAAGGGTGACAAAGATGATTTTTCACAACAATATTCTCGCAAGCTTACTCCAAGATCTCTCCACCTCCACACAAAAAAGTGGGAAAATGTTGGGGAGCTGTTTAGGGGTCTGCCTCAGTCAGACCCCCATTTTGGTGTTTCCACCTCCATGCATAGCCAAGTTTGCAATGATAGAAAGAATGATAAACAAGGGAATACAAGCTACATAAAAAAAAGACACTACAAAATAGTATTTTCTTACTCAACCAAAATGATGGCGAAGATAAGAGGAGCTTACCACCTCTGTCCAAAGCGCTCAAGGCTTGCGGAGGAGAAAATAAGAGAAACTCAACCCTCTATTGAAATGGTGTTTGTCCTGCACTCACACTACCAGAGTGATGGAGTGGTAGATTGCTACAATGGGGTGTAAAATTATGCTACAAAGCTTGAAATGAATGAATGGAATGGAGAGAAATCTCAAATGATCTTGCAAAAATTCTTCCAAACTTGAGAATGGATGAGCGAGTGAAGAATATGAAGGAAAAGGAAAAAATGACCATATTCGGGTCGGCTAGGCAAAGAGGGGTGTTACACTTTGACTTCAAATCAAAAGTGTAATGTCTATGTAGTCTCCAACCAAAAGAATATTCTAGGGATGTAAGTGCACCACGTAGACATCTACACTCCTCGTGGGTGTCCCTGATAGAAATGCTCCTACTAACACATAAAATAGGCACCAAGTGGGATGTGGGCAGCGGGCTTAAGTGGAATTAAGCCTCCGCCTTAGGTTTTCCAAAGTGTAAGGGGGTAAAGGGGAGTTTGTGTTAGGGGTGAAAATTCAAACCTATACATTTTTCCCCCACTTTAGTGAGCTCGAGTATTGATGAGTTCTTCAGTAAAATATAGTAAGAGTAACAAGGTAAGAGATTTATACCTGAACCAATGAGGAAGTAGAGCATGGTGCACAGTCTGGCGAACTCGGAAGTGTAGGAAAAGACTTCATAGCTGGGTATGTGCAGCATCATCATGGAAAAAACAGGCCCTTAAGTGGCAATAAAAAGACAAAAAATTAGAGTTGGACAACTTGACGTAAAACTTTGAATAAGTTATCTATATTATTTCAAAAAAATGTAGAAATACAATATGTAGCAAATTGAATGCAGTTTCTAAACTACTAGACCTTTATTTTTATTTTTTAAATCTATTTGGTGAAAATTTGAAATTTCAATATAGTAGTATTTAAATTTCAGGGTAAAAATAAGAAGTAAGTGTCTATTTGACCATTCTAACCACAATAAAATGATAATATTTTTTTAATAATGTTTTAGATATAAGTAGAGGATTCATGTACCAATGTGATGCATATTTTTTATAATTTTTTTCTAAGTAAATAATTAATTATGAATTTTTTATTACAACTTTTAAAATATATAAAAGCTCGTCTGTCTAACCATCTTAACTTGGTCAAAAATTCATGAAATTAATTTTTTTATTTTTTATTCCTATAGTATGCAAAGCATAGAATGTGACACATGTTTTGGATTCAAAAAATGTGATACCCTTTGAAATTTATAGATATTTTTCATCAACCTATAAATCAAGACTTTATTCGTAATTCTAATAGAAAATGAATAATAATTACTTATTAAATTCAAAGTAAATCATAATTTATATTGGTGGAAAGCTGAGAATCTCCTCTAAAAACCCTTTTCCTTTCATAAAATTTGGGTAAAAAAAATGTCGTTAGCCACATGGACCATCATATGGCTTACATATTGCCACTTTTTGGCCCATCATGATCCTACACATACCCAGTTCCATGGAACTATAAAACTAAAGAATGAAAGTGCCTCATAGGCTCATGGTCCTGCAAGGGGGGTATCCTCTAAGAAGTCTCACATGAAGGAAACTAGGAAGAGCACCTTATAGACCCACTGACCTTCAACGAAGGTATCCCCAAGAGATCTCACATGAGGGAGACCGAAAAAAGGGGACTCCGTAGAGTCAAAGTTGGTGACATGTTTGCCCATAGATAGAACACATCAGGAAGCGGTCATGCAGGAAAGTGAATAGGGAGCCATACAAACCATCACTAAGTTGTAATACTTTCAAAGGGGTCCCTCAAGAACTCTTCAAAAGGAAGGAGGGTCCACTCAAGGGATGCGTTGTTTGAAAAGTGAAGTCTAGTCGGGTTGCCTCCAAGCTAGACATAAGGACATGAAGTAGGTCTAGTCAGGCTGCCCCTGGACTAGATGTGAAGGAGTGATACTGGTCTAGTTGGGCTGCCCTTGAGCTAGACGTGAAGATGTGAATTTGGTCTAGTCGGACTACCCCCAGGCTAGACGCCAAAGAACTTGTTGATAACATTTGAAGGGGTCCCTCGGGAACCCAACGTGAAAGGGAGGGGTCCAATCAAGGGACACACTATTCAACAACTAATGTCTTCTTCCTTGAATCTATTCATCATCAAGGAATTCAAAAGGAAGGATGTGCGCCCATGCGAGGGGAAGACTAAGAACGTTCGCGCTTCGGAGGAAGGTTTCCAATTCCTTTCTTTATGAACCCATGATGAAGGAAACATGTTCCATTAGGGTTTCAAGTCGAGAGTACAATTCTAATAAAGAAATGTATGAGGATCTTTGAGAAAATATTCATTTGGAAATGAATGCATTTTCTAAATATCATGTAATGTAGAAGTGACGTTGTCACACACAAGAGGGAAAACTCAAGAAAAGAAAAGAGAAAGATAAAGAGAAAGTGAAGGAAAAGAAAACACACACCAAGGGCACAAGGGGATCTGGTTTCATGGGGTCATATATGCTTTTATTTATATATGTAATAGGTAACTGCAACAAGAGGTGAAAGGTCATCAATCCCCAACCAGATAAGGAAGAATACACGAAAGACAAAGAAAAATAAAAAATTGGGTCAACATGGAAGGATGCCTAAATGCTCCCAACACTTTGCATCATCCCCAATTTCTCGAAAGTCAATCACAAACATGGAATAATAAAGATACACATAGAGGAAGGTTTACAATAGAAACACCATGCCTATATGCAAGCACCAACAAGGGTGACTAGGGTCATTCACACATATACCATGATCATAGCGGAAGACATTACAACACACACACATCTAATCTAAAGATCAAGAAGAGGGTCTCCTCCTAACACTAGTCAACCAAAAGGTCATCAATTTCCCACTCTAGATCAATGTAGGGGGAAGGATGAGGAGCCTACAATGGCATAATGTTAAGGGGAGGAGCTTTCAATCCTCTCACAATAAGGGCCAAGGCAGAGGGACTTGTGAGGTCTTCGTCACTCAACTCTTGTGGGTCTAAGGTCAAAGACCTCGCAAAGATCGTTAACGTGGTCGAAAATTCATCCACCAAGTTAAACATACACTTGAAGGGAATGCCTTGCTTCACCTTGATGGACGAAGGATTTTGCACCCGAGATTCACTATTGGGCTCATCGAGAGAATTGAGAGTAGTGAAAAACTCAGGGGAGGCTGGGATTGGTTTCGTTATAGTAGGACAAAAAAATTCAGTGCGGGGCCAGCTTTCAAAGAAGGCGAGCTCTTCTTACATCCTCCATTGTTGGATGGGCCACACTCTACCTTCTTCTTTGTCAGAGGAGGGGAACTCCCCATAGACAAAGCAAGGAGGATCGAGGGAGAAGAGGAAAGATCCACAACGGATATGACTAAAGTGTTAACCACATCCATGGGCTTTGGGAAAGTTGAGATGTCCAGAATGGAAGTCAATAGGGGTGGCTCTATAGAAGGAGAAATAAACACTTGCACCTTTCCAGGCGCACGTACGCTCACAACGGAAGCCATAAGATATTCAGAGCTAGTTAGATCAGAGACAAAAGAAGGGAGAGAGGAGGATGCACTAGGAGGTGTTTCCTTCTCTTCCTCCTTCTTCTATGAGGAGGCTTGCTCATCTAGGAGATATTTTCACTAGTGCTTGTGCTCATGCACAAGGTGGTTTCTATGGATCTTTGAACTAGAAGTCAGAACTTGTGAAGGGATGGAAGGATTTTTCTCAGCCATGAGAGTTTCCTCCATAGTTGTTTCTAAGGAAAGAGAAGACTCCTAGATGGGAGTGGAAGGAGCAGGTTCATAAATGGCAGGAGGAACAGACCCCACCACCCTAGAGGTGGACCCCTTTCTATTCTAGGGAATAGGAAGAGGTCGAGGGGAAAATTCTCTCCATGAGATTTTCTTTCTACCATACAGATAGTACCAAGGTCCAGGGGACCCATTAGGGAGATCTGATATGCTGATCTTGGGTCTTTTCCAAGGAGGCATCATTGAACTCAGTGGGTAGAGACCAGGCTTGTTCATCCAATACTCTTCCCAAGAGAGGGGAGTAGATGGGTCATCCCAAGAGGGAGTGAGCTTCTCCTTTCCCTTTCGAGAGGAGGAGGTAGCTGGCTGCCCAGCTAAAGGAAGGGTCAACTTCGGTTGTCCCTTGCCTACAGTCTTATATTTCACATAGTTCTTGTAAAGTAGGTTCATTCTTTGTGCGAGCAGACCAACCGGAGTGGGCCAAAAATGATCAAATGAGTATCCCCCAAGAGATACCATAGGCTAATATCCAGTATCATGCACCACATGCATGACACCTTCATGGGAAAACTTAAGGCATTTGTGGATTATGGAGGTGATCCCATTCATGGAAGACAACCAAGGTATGCCTAGCTTCACTCTAAACATGTTCAACTCAGGAATAAGATTGAAGACCATGTCTATGTTCCTAGGTCCAACTAGGACAGACAACGTTATTGATCCATAAGGTTTAAGAGAAACTCTATCATGCATACGGATGATGGATTTCATTTTTTTGTATTCGTCCCTTTGTAGGGAGTTTAAGATTAATGTCTCTTTAGTGATGAAATTCACTGTACTTTTAGGGTCGACTAAGACTCCTGTCACAATATTGTCATTGAGGTGAGTGGGAATATAAAGTGGAGAAGTTTTACCATTTGCAGGCACATCTTGCAAAATGAATGTTACATCTGACCAACCGGTCACAAAATGAGGAGAGGGAGTAACAATAACCATGTTAAGATACACCTCAGATCAAGAAACATAATTAGAGGGATTGATAATCATATTAGCAAAATGTGACAAAAACATGTCTATGTATATCTGTAAGTCACTATTAGCTTTTTCCACTAACGTTTTTGTGTTTTGTTTACTCCAATCAAGATGGTTGGTACCATCCTCAATGCGGTCCTATATCTCGTGATGCAGGCACATGCAACATTCAATATCATGTCTATTAACTTGATGATATTGAAAATATGTATTTTCTTCATACCAGTTAGGATATGGTTCCCTAACTAGTTTAGGGGGCGGTAGGCTAAGGGTCTTCTCTTTCAATAGCTTCTGTAGGATGGACGAATAAGATTCTGATAGCTTTGTAAACTTTCAGTCACATCTGAGGCCATTGTTATCTATGGTGGCTACTACATTTGCAACAGCTTTACCTCTTCCAGAGATTGATATGGAAAATCTCCCTTCAGAATGGGAGCATGAGGGAGGAACCCCGAACTGAACAAGCATATTTTGGTACTCCCGTAAAACTGCACACAACTGTATGAAAGAAGGATACTTCATGAGGGAAAACTTCTCTTACCAATGTCTTTTTAAGTTCCCTATGAAGACCTTATGTACATCACAGTTGGATAATGGATACAAGATCTGTGAGAAGAGCACTTGGTATCATGCTATAAATTCTGTAATCTTCACGTTGTTTCCTTGTTTGTACCGAACAAGGTCAGAGAAGGTAATATTTTGTCTGATATTGGCTTGGAACTGTCATAGGAATTGGTTCACAAGCTGATTGAAAGTGAAGATGGAATTATTAGGCAAAGAATAGTACTAGTCCAGTGCTATATCTTTGAGGGATCAGGGAAATAGTTTTTCCATCAATGCATTGTGATGGAAGAAATCTATGCACAAGGCATTAAAAGAAAACACATGTGTTTACGGGTCCCTTTTACCACCGTATTTTTCAAATTTTGGGATCTCCATTCCTTGAAGGAAAGGAGTGTTTAGAATTGCAACTGAAAATGGGTTGTGTTGGAAGAAAGGCTGGAAAATAGGCTGGGTCGAGGCCTAGAAAAGGTTCGCTAGCTGATTCTACATCTTCCCCATATTCTGAAGGAGGGTATTCATAATAGGATCATTAGAAGACATAGGACCACTAGAACCACCACCAAAGCCACCACCTAGATGACCACTGTGACTACCAACAGGGCCACCAATGTTGCCACCACCACTTCCAAGGCCACCACCATGACATCTACTAGAACTACCTCCACCAATTCCACCTCCACTTCTAAATTTTCCACCACCAAAGCCCCCACCAATCATCCTACCAAATCCTCCACCATCGGAGGTGAGAAAAGGGGTGAAGCGGAAACCTAAAGGGTTTCTATTTACTGTGACAGTTTCAGAGTTTTCAAAAGTGGCAGACACACTGAGTAAAGGGACTGCATCAGCCATGTATTTAGACATAGGAGGCATCGAATTTTCCAACTATCTCTCTTGTTCCCCGAAGAGGCCACCTAATACCATGTGACTATGGTTCGAACGGGCACATGCCTCGGGTAGACCAGTGTGACTAGCTAGGGGTTCTATGCCTATCTAGTCTTTACCTACCACATATTTTATTTCACTGATCACCTTAGCAGCCCTAGCTAGTTTCGGGTTCCCTTCCAGGTGATTTTCTAATGCACCCAACCCTTTACTAATACTAAGGCTAATGACATAAAATAAGGGATATGAATGGCATCATACTCATCTACAGATGAGGAGGTTGGTGATGCAAGAGGGGTAGGGACATGATTAGTTTCATCAAGGAATGTAGATTTTCCTCAAGATACATGGTCCTACGTGGATAGACCAACCGCAGAGCCAGAGAAAAGACCGGTTGTGAAACTAGAAGAGACCTTCATCTTTTCCATCGAAAGGTGTCACAAAATTCTTCTGACAATATTCCTAGAGGTCGTAGACTGGGTTGTGACGCTGATAAACTTTCACAACACACAAGGGTGCCATGACCAATAGGTAGAAGAGAAAAATCTCAAAACACTGACAAAGGGGTAGACGTCGGTTCATGTCAGATTCACCAAAAATGTAAGAGAGGGGGACAAACCACTTCAAGGCCCCATGTCACGAAAGGCCAAGAGTGGTAAGGATTCCCTAACTTACCTCAATTTAAAGGAAGGTTAGGATAGGAGGGATAAGAATGATGAGGACTATAGGTCCTTCGAACACTCTACAAACCTAAGAGTTGAAAGGAGACTAGATGAGTTGATCTTAAAACTCTACTTTGTGTCTCAAGTAGCTCTTTTTCATAGGATAGAAGCGCAGTCTGGGATGATAGGGCAATGCGCTGGCATCCATATGACCATAAAACCAAAGAGATGAGGTTAAAATTTAGAAGAAGGACCAATAGCCTAATTTAGAAGTTTTAGCAAGTGAAGAACAAGACTAAGAAGAGTGAAACACATAGACGAACATGATAAAGGAAGTAGATTACTGCAAGGGTGACGAGGATGATTTCACACAACAATCTTCTCGCCAGCTTACTCCATGATCTCTCCACCTACACACAGAAGAGCAAGAAAATATTAGGGGGATATTTAGGGGTCTACCTTAGTCAGACCCTTATTTTGGTGTTTCCACCTTCACGAAAAACCAATTTTGCAATGATAGAAAGAATAATAAAGAAGGGAATACAAGCTATGTAAACATTAGACACTACAAAGCAGTACCTTCTCACTCAACCAAAATAATAGAGAAGATAAGAGGAACTTACCACCTCCATCCAAAGTGCTCAAGGCTTGTGGAGGAGAAAATGAGAGGAACTCAAGTCTTTGCTGAAATGGTGTTTGTCCTACACTCACACTATCGAAGTGATGGAGTGGTAGATTTTTACAATGGGGTGTAAAATTTTGCTACAAAGTTTGAAATGAATGAATGGAGTGGAGAGAGTGCTGAAACAATCTTGCAAAAAATCTTCCAAAATTGAGAATGGATAAGCGAGTGAAGAATAAGAAGGAAAAGGAAAAAATGGCCATATTTGTGGTGACCAACCCAAGAGGGGCATTACACTTGAACTTCCAATCGAAAGTGTAACGTCTCTACAGTATCCAACCACATGAATCTTCCAGGGACACAAGTGCTTCACATAGATGTCTATGCGGGAATCCCCAACAAAAACCCTCCTACTGAAACATAGAACAAGAACCAAGTGGGATGTGGGCAGTGAGCTTATGTAGAATTAAGCCTCCACCTTAGGTTTTCAAAAGTGTAAGGGGGTAAAGGGGAATTTTCATTAGGGGTGTAAATTCATGCCTATACACTTGGTTATAGTGGAAAAGGATGTGGTGCTAGAGAAAAAGGTATCTA
Source organism: Sequoiadendron giganteum (assembly GCA_007115665.2). Taxonomy (NCBI): domain Eukaryota; kingdom Viridiplantae; phylum Streptophyta; class Pinopsida; order Cupressales; family Cupressaceae; genus Sequoiadendron; species Sequoiadendron giganteum. The sequence continues at coordinate 84,518,888 of CM021108.1, forward strand.
TGTCCATGTAAAGCCTAACACACAAGAAACAACTAATGGTCTTCATTATTGTCCCTTGAAAGAAACAAACAAGCCTTCAATCATTGTGTTTGTTGTGTTTGTCATACTATTGTTTACCTATTTTTTTAAGCTCATTTTTATTTCCCCCAGTGAGTTCAGGAGTTTCCCCCAAGCTAGGGTGAGACATGACCACATTTGCAATGATATGATATTGAATGGAAATGATGGTGAAAGTGAATGACCATGACATGCCTCTAATAGATGGAACTACTGGTTTAAATCACAAGTAGTGCCTATTTCCAGGTTTTCACCACATATTTTTATTGCACTTTTTAAGACTTTATGATTTTTTTTTTGTATTTTTCCATTTTTTAAAATTTTTTTGTATTTTGTATTTTGTATTTTTTTGTTACCAAGACGCCTATTTGCTAGGTTTTCATCAAGGTAACATATTTATCCACGAATTGAACCATGCTCTAGGTGATTCAGGTGTAGAAATTTTTGAGATGGATATTATTGATAGGTTCAACAAATAGATCCCCTTCAGGTGTTGATAGTTGATAGGCTCTTGATCCATAGACTAATATGATGACAAAGGGACCTAGCCAGTTAGGTTCAAATTTTCCTTTCTTTTCTCTGTCCTGCTGATTTCTATGGTTTTCCTTTAGGTCCAAGTCACCAACTTGAAAGACTCTAGGCTTTACCTTGTGATTGTAGGTTCTGAACATTCTTTCTTGGTGTGCCTTCAAATGATTGGTAGCTTGTTGACAATGTTCATCCAACTATCCCAGCTCTTGTAGTCTAGAAACTCTATAAACCTCGTCTAAAATAGTTCCCTTAAGTGACACCCAGAGTGATGGAATCTCCACCTCAATAGGTAGAATGGCCTTTGATCCATATACCAAGGCATATGGTGTAGCTCATGTAGGTGTTCTGATGCTAGTTCAATATGCCCATAGACCAGAGTTTAGTTGACTGTGCCAATCACGTCCAACATCATTTACCATTTTCTTTAGAATTTTCAAAAATGTTTTGTTGGAGGCCTCTACTTGGCCATTTCCCTGAGGATAGTATAGTATTTAAAAATGATGTTGGATGTGATACTTTTCACATAGTTCTTGGACATCCTAATTTTTAAAAGGTCTACCATTCTTTGTGAGAATGGATTGAGGTATGCCATACCAAAAAATGAGATAATTTAGTATGAATGAAGAAATATGCTTCCCAATGAATGTTGTTGTGATTATGAACTTGTGTCCATTGGATGAAGACAGATTAATTTTTCCTACCAAGTCCAACCCCCAATGACAAAAAGGCCATGTTGAAGTGAATGATTGCAATTCTTGTGCTGGTGGATGGATTAGGCTACCATGTATTTGGCACTTCTGACACTCTTTAACAAACAGATAAGACTCCTCCATATTCAGCCAGTAATACCCCAAATGGAGGATTTTATTGGCTAGAGTTAGTCCGCTTGAATGAGTTCCACAAATACATTCATGGACCTCACATAAGGCTGTCTCAGATTCATTATGTTCTAGAGACTAGAGAAGAGTACCATCTAGACCTCAACAGTAAAGGTATGTGCAGGATCATCATGGAAAAAATAGGCCCTTAAGTGGCAAAAAAAAAAGAAAAATTAGAGTTAGGAAACTTGACGTAAAAATTTGAATAAATTATCTATATTATTTCAAAAATATGTAAGAATATAATCTGTACCAAATTAAATTTAGTTTCTAAACTACTAGGTTTATTTTCAAAAAAAAAAAATCTATTTGGTTAAAATTTGAAATTTCAATGCAGTAGTACTTAAATTTCAGGGAAAAAATAAGAAGTAGGTGTCTGTCTGACCATCCTAACCACAATAAAATGGTAATATTTTTTTAATAATATTTTAGATATAAGTAGAGGACTCATGTCCCAATGTGAGTCATATTTTTTTGTAATTTATTTCCAAGTAAATAATTAATTATGAATTTTTTATTACAACTTTTAAAAAATATAAAAACTCGTATGTCTGACCACCTTAAGTTGGTCAAAAATTCATGAAATTATTATTTTTTTTTAATCCTATAGTATGTGAAGGATAGAATGTGACACATGTTTTGGGTTCAAAAAATGTGATACCATTTAAAAGCTATAGATATTTTTTAATCAGCCTATCAATCAGGACTTTATTCGTAATTCAAATAGAAAATGAATAATAATTATTTATTAAACTGAAAGTAAAGCATAATTTATATTGGTGGAAAGCTAAGAATATCCTTTAAAAACCCTTTTTTTCTTCAATTTTGGGTAAAAAAAAAGTTGTTAGCCACATACCCATCATATCGCCACTTTTTGGCCCATCATGATCTTGCACATACTCGTAAATTATGTCAGAAATTAAGGTATGTCATGAGCCTTGGCGGATGAAGTTGCATTTCTAGTTTCTAGAAAGATCGAGAGGAAGGGTATTGTATTTGACATAAGCATAGGTCTTTCCATAGATTGAGGATTAAATGTCATCTAATTGGCATATGGTTTGAGATTTTGGATTAACAAAAATAGGGTTAGACACTTGTTCTACCATAAACTCATAATGACCACGTTTTTCTAGCAACTGCAAGAGACAATCAATTCTTGCCATAGCATCTGCAACTTTATTTTCTGCTCTTGGAATCTATTCAAACTTGATATGGACAAAGTAATTTTTGAGATCATCAATCAAATTCTTATATGGCATCAACTTCTCATCTTTCGTTTGATAGTCATCATTTACTTGATAAATGACTAGCTGTGAATCTCCATATACTTGTAGCTCTGTGATCTTCCATTCAATTGCTACCTTGATGCCAATGATTAGTGCCTCATACTCGGCTACATTATTGGCACATGGAAACATGAGTCTATAGGACCTTGGGATGGTGTGTCCTTGAGGTGTAACAAACAAAACTCCCACACAAGACCCCCTTTGTGTGTATGACACATCAAAATAAAGCCTCCATTGTTGTGTTGTCATAGTAAGAATGTCTACATCAGGAATCTCAATGTTCATTGGATGATCATCATATAATGGAGCTTCAGCTAACTAATCAACAATCACTTGACCTTTTATGGCTCTCCTATCCACATAATGGATATCAAACTCACCTAACATCATGACCCACTTGGCTATTCTCCTTCTTAAAGCAACTTTGCTGAGTAGATATTTTAATGGATCAATTTTTTCTATGAGCTTAATTGTGTGAGTCAACATGTAATGTCTCAATTGTTGGGTAACAAATACCACCACCAAGTATGCTTTCTCGATGAAGGTGTAATTTATTTCATAGCCATTCAAAGTCCTACTGATATAGTAAATAGCTTGTCCTTTCCTCCAGGATCTTCCTATGCTAATAGTTCCCCCAAAGAAATATTTGTTGTTGCAATGTATAATAATAAGGGCCTATCTTCTGTAGGTGGCATGAGTATGGGGGTGACATCAGATATTGTTTAATTTGATTGAAAGTTGTTTCACACCCTTGATCCCATTTGAAGAAGACATTCTTATGTAAAAAGTGATTGAATGGATGAATTTTGTTTGCTAATTGGGAGATAAATCTTCTGATTTATTGTAGCTTGCCTTGTAGAGACCTTAGCTGATTGATATGCTTTGGTGGATGCATTTCCATTATAGCCTTGACCTTGGTAGGGTCCACTTCGATACCCTTTTCTGAAACTATGTATCCTAGGAGTTTCGCCGATGTGACACCAAAGACACATTTATTAGGATTTAATCTAACATTGAACTTCTCGAGCCTAGTAAAGATCTCGTCCAAGATCTCTAGATGACCTTTTCTGGTATATGAATTTACTAAGATATCATCCATGTAATCCTCCATAAGGGTATGCATCATGTCATGGAAGATGGTCGTCATTGCTCGTTGATATGTGGCCCCTACATTTTTCAACCCAAAGGGCATGGCATTCCAACAAAAAGTTCCCCATGAAAATGTGAATGTTGTTTTCTCCTAATCATCTGGTGCTATCTTGATTTGATTGTAACCTGAGAAACCATCCATTATTGATAACATGGCATGTCTTGATGTTAAGTCCATAATGATTTCAATTTTTGGTAAAGGAAAGCCATCCTTCGGGCATGCCTTATTGATATCTTTGAAGTCAATACATATTCTGATACTATTTTTCGATTTAGATACATGTACAATATTAGATATCCACTCTACATATTCAATAGACCTAATGAATCCTGCATCTAACAACTTTTTCAACTTAGCCTTTACCATCAAGGCAATATGGGGATGCATTTTCCTTAGTTTTTGTTTCATAGGTTTTATTCGACATGGTAGAGATAAATGATGCATTAGGAGATTTGGATCAAAACCTGGCATATCAGAGTATGACCAAGAAAAGTTAATGCTTATGTCCTCAAAGAACTTGACAAATTATGTCTTTTCTTTTTCTATTGTGCCAATATTTATAGACTGTGTAGGCTCCACCAACATTGATGATCTTTCATGATAATTCTCTGGAATGGTGTCAAATCCCTCATCTTTCGGTGCCTCAGAGAGGGTTTCATCTTCAGAATAAGTAATATAACTAAACACTTCTTAATAAGACATTATATCAAGAGGAACAACATAAATTAATCTAATCAGAATGATGAAACTCCTAAAAGCATCATATTTCTCTCTATCTCCAAAGATTTATTAAAGATCACAGGGCTCTACGATTTGGTAAGCATTGTGACTATTAAAATGCCAATCTAGAGAATGAGATGTTGCTTAAATGCAAGAATCTAATCCTATATGATGATTACTCAATGATATCAATGCTACTGTAATCTAAATTGACATAAAGCTGATAAAAGAACCTACTATAAACTAAGATGCAACTAAATGAAAATCCACGATTATGATTTCTACTTCAAAATGATTTTCTATTTCTATTGCTCAAATTCTTGATTGCTTAATTGATATTCCTGCAGAGTAAGATTGCAAAAAATTAGGATCCTTTTCCTATAGAACGAGGCTGTATTTATAGATTCCCAACAACAGATTTGTGAAAGGGAAACAAAGAATAGATCTGGATTCAATCTTGGGGATTCAATGGTGAAGGATGAAGGACATGGAGCTGATTATGGAGATTGTTCCTCGCCACAAAAACACTTAACCAAATAATATGAAGAATCGATGGAAGAAGATGAAGGAGTTGCCTACAAATTTGTCTCCAAATTTGCTCGTGAAGGTTGAGATGAATTAATTAGACATATCATATCTAATTTGGTAGTTGAATATGATTAACTGTAGAATATATTTCAATTGAATATTTAAATTTATTCAATTTAGGAAAGAAGATATTTAATTTAATAAAAAAAACTTTAGAAGTCTATGTTTATTAAATAAATATAGAAGAAATATGATAGTTGATAGAAGAAAATAATAATGATAATTAAATAAATAAAAAGTATTAATTTTGTTTATTTAATTAGGAAGAAATGATATAATAGAGATTGAAGAATTAATAGTGAACTATATAAATAAATATTTCTATTTATTTAATAGTATAAGAATTAAAGGTTAATTAATCAAATAAATCATATTTAATTAATAAGATTATCCAGACCATTTTTAGGTGTATACATTTTTCCCCTCTTTGAAGTGATGTGTTTATGCATTGCTTCAAAGAATTTTTTGCTACTGCTGCTAGTATCGACGATTCTTTTTTCAGTTATGCCCCAGATATTGATTTTGCTGTGATGATGGATATATGCCCTCTCAGGAGATAAATTGATGATTTTTTTATTATTTTTGGATTTTTGGAATTTTTCAAATTTTTATGATTTTTCATGAATTTCTGATGATTTGATAAAGATTTTGATGATGAAATAATTTTTCTCTCGACAAATAGTTGTGAAAATGCCCCTGTTTTGAAGTTTGAATTAATGCTCTAGTAAATAAAATAAATAAATCCCACTAAAATACCTTTAAATCACTCTTTAAACAGCTAAAAAGGGGTTAATTTGAATTCATTTGTGCAAATGAGTTTTAAAATTTTAGAGAGTGAATTTGAGCAATTTGGACCAAAATGCCAATTCCTTTCAATACTCACCATTTTGAGTGCGTGCATCGACACAACCGCCCGACCGCTTACAGACCTCCAGTACATACCCGTGAACATCCTCGTTTTTGTGCATTTTGAAATTCATGCTTATATTTTGGCTTTTAAAATTTCAAATTCTTTTAGCGCATTAGAGGCTTGAAGTGGCACATAGATTTGTTGTTTTAGCGCATCATGTAGAATAGTGCTTAGATTAGATATTTTAATGCATATGTAGGATAAAATAGTGCAAGGATAGTTTTAGTGCTTGGATAAGATAATTTAGCGTGTCCATAGGCTAAAGTAGTGCATCGAATGGTTTAGCACCTAGGAAAGATTTTGTAGCGCGTTGGCAGGACAAGATGGCACATAGGCTGATATGGTGCATTGGCCACCTAGTTTAGCATGTTGACTGACTAAAATGGTGCATAGATTATTATAGAGATTTGACCGCTTGTTTGAGCGCATTGAGTCGTTTTAATGGCGCAATGAATATTGTGGCGCATCAAAACTCTGTTTTGGCACATCTAAGTTAGAATGATGTATTTTAATCAATTTTGTCAATTATTTTATCTATTGTCCATCATGTCAACCATTGGTTTGATATGATTGATGATCTCCGTAGAGTATATGATGTTTAACCTCATGATAGGTGAGTTTTGATGATTTTTGATGATAATTAACCTCACGATAGGTGAGGAATAATTATAGTTTGATTGATATACCTCATTATAGGCGAGATATAATTTTTAAGATTGACAATTGACCTCATGATAGGCGAGCTTGATTTGATGATTGCTCATGAGATTCGACCAAAGTCTCACCAGAGCTGTTTAGATTTGATAAAATATTCCTAACTTTCAAAACTTTTGTGATGATAGGAGGCTTTGACGAACCTCCAGGTTCGTGAGCAGTTTCCTAGGACTTTTGATTTGATACCCCAGCTAGTACAACTTGATATAGTTGTGATTACACGTTGTGGTTTGGTGTCTTTCTTATATATGCCCCAAACTAGGATTAATTGGGGTCTCTTGACAACCCTAGAAGAGAAGTGGCATAGTGAGCATAATACCTTCCACCTTCCTACTGGTGAGATGAATTCCACTCTTGAGGATGTATGGAAAATTCTAAGGATTCCTGTTGTCCGTGACCTTGTGTTATATGATTCTACAGAGCAGGGTGGGACTGATGCTCTGCATAGACTATTTCAGGATGATCATATTTGTGGGTATGAGATTCCATGGCATGAGATGGTTGATGCTTATGCCACTTAGCCTTCAGTACTTGTTGGTTTCATTGGAGGGTTCCTTTGTCCTAATCGCAGGTCAAACGGACTTTCTGTTGGTTGGGGTCATGCATTAGAGAGTATGATTGTGCATGGTACCACCTATGCATGGGGAATGTGTATGATTGCCCATATTTATCATGATTTACATTCGATTGTCTATCTCCAAGGTCACAGTTTGTCAGTCGGTGCTACATTATTATAAGTGTGGGCATTGGAACATATAGTTGTTACACATCCAGTGATGGTGAGACAAAGACTAGTCATGAGGCCGTATGTGCACATTTATATAGGTTATCTTACTCAATCTAGACTGGGTAAGTTAGAAAATTGGAGGAGAGTATTGGATGATGTTGAGGCTATCACATGGCAGCCTTATCTCGATTGCGAGCACTGGGATGATGATGATATTTAGATGCCATATCTCTCTCAGTCATTGCTACTAATTGGTTAGACTCATTGGGTGTTGGAGATATTTATATTGAGGAGGGTACTTATACAGTATGGTATCATACATGGCATGCCCTGGGGTGTTCCTCATTATGGTCGTCAACAGATAGATGCTGAAGATTTGGGACCCTGTCTCTCATATGATGTCATTGTTTAGGAGTACCAGGCTCTATAGCTTGTATTTTGGGAAATTTTTCTGGATATTACAGAGGCACCTATTACAATAGATAATGCAGAGTATCTGATTTTACATCCCTTTCCACGGATTATTGTTCCTGATGAGCCAATGCCATTAACTTTGGAGGAGGAGGATAGTGATGACAAGGAGGGAGATGATGACAAGGTGATGATGGTGGTGAAGGTGATGATGGAGGAGGTCATGGTGGGGATTATGACGGAGTGAGAGTGGTGGAGATGATGATAGAGCTGGAGATGATGATAGTGGTGGTGAGTCGGGTGGAGATGTAGATGTGCGAGAGTTTATGGTGCCTCATAAGAGGTGATCACTGGTAGTACCTTCTGAGCAATGTGTGCGTATTGGGGTACTATCACAACATCAACAGACTCAAATTATGAGTTTACAGGTGCAGGTACAGACCTTACAGGGGAAGTTGGTACAGATTCAGGGTTTATTAACACAGAATCAGACTCAGATGCAAACATAGGCCCAGGCTCATGCACAGGCTCTTGCATAGGTACAGGGACAATTGGAAGCTAATCAGGCACATATTGCCTTATTGATAGCAGAGTGAGATGCATCTAGATAGGTTGTCGAGCAGGCATAGACAATTGTTGATAGACTACAAAGATTAGCCAGTCGTACCACCATGGGTGATTATATGAGAGAGGTTCTCTGTGTGGGTAGAGAGGTAAATTTTTATAGGGGTCGATACCATGATGCAGTCCCCTCTTAGTAGAGAGCCAATTATGTGTAGTCTCGATCAAGCAAGACTCATTATCATGTCTTAGGATAAAACATTGGCTACTTTAAAGAAGTTTCTCATAGCAATGGTATTAGCAACCACTTTAAACTGGGGCATACATCGATGACATCTTTCGACATTTTACATATTTCATGGCATGATTTCTTGTGACATGTCCTTTTATTAGTGGTGTCATTGGGTTTCCTCCAAGAGTGTGATATTTCTAAGCACATGATATCCCTTAGTGGAATGATGCAAATGAGGCATCCCATAAGTGGCTATCTGATATTCTTGACTTGTCCTCTTTTAGAGACAATAAGCATGATGTTCCCTAAGAAGAATATCTTACACGAACGAGAGACATTAAGCATGACGTTCCCTAAGAAGAAGATCTTACATGAACGAATCAAAATACCCTTTAACAAAAACCTATAGAAATAATATTCGAAAGCATATAGCATTGTGGTATCTTATCAAAGTTGCTAGGAGGATAACTTAGGTATGGTATGTGAGGCTAATATTATTCTCTCATTTTCCACCTCGCTAGGATACTCACCTAGTGGATAACTTGAGGTTCCACTACCCTAGAGTGAGCGTGCATGTTATGGAAAAATAGCCTAGACCTGGTCCACGTCATGTTGGATAGACTGTTGAAGCTTGATCCTTTTTTTAGACAAACAACAGCATTCCACATTGTGTTGGAACAATCAAAGCTTGATCCTTGTTTTAGACAAACAACAGCATTCCACATTGTGTTGGAACAATCAAAGCTTGATCCTTTATTTTACTTTGTTTCTCTTGTTCTTTGATAGGGTATGGCTATGTATCTTTCTCATTGCTGCATACATAAGTGCCTTGAAATTATAATTTAGTGTGACTTTGACATGGGGGAAAGCTCTCACTAAATTGGGGGAAAATGTAGTAACAAAAAAAGTATCCCTTTTTCCTTAGCTTGGGAACATTGAATAAATGACAAAATGGACTTAATCATGCCTTATTTAGGGTGTTGTAAAGTTTTTTCTTACTGTTGATCATCAAATATTGCACCTTTTTGACAACCCTATCGGAAATTCATTGAGTGGGGGACCAATTTGTGCCCTACTAAATACCTTCAAGATTTTTATAGAAAGTCGACTCTTGTCTGAGTTTGAGGAAAAGATAGAAAGAAATGTAAATATAAAACATGAAAAGTGGTGATGCATCAATGCTTTTACAACATTTCAAAACCCAAATTATTTTTTATGAATGATATAATAGACATAAAATGCCACAAACCTTCATTGTTGGGAAGAGAACGAAGAACAACTGCTAGATACAAGCACAATGTAGCCTTTCAAATCCACCCATAATCAGTGCTCATTAAGGCCTGATCAAGCATAAAAGTTCCAAGAGTTAAAAAGAAAACATTCAGAAGATACATAAACCCTTACTCTTAATACATGACATGAAGAAACAATAAAATTTTAGAAAATAGAGAATTCCAATGACATAATCCAATTTCTATAGGCTATCACTTTATCATATAAGTTTACAACATGGAAATCAAATAATCAAACTATTCAAACCAAGCTAGACATAGTGTTCTATTTTGAATGAAGATATAAAGAAGGAAACATTGACAGAGGCCATATCATGTATAGTTTCAAATGTTTCTCTCAAATAGGTTGTACTTAAATATCAAATGAACTTTAAAACATAGGTTGGATGCCAATCCAACAATACTTTGAGTTAATAAAGTGATATAATATCCTAGAGTGAAGCAGTGTTCTGTAAAATTTAATAAAAAATATACCTATTAACTAAGGGAAACTAAATAATTTCTTTCCAAAAGGGAAAAATTTAGGAACCTTTTTCTTCAGTTGCCACCTCAAATTTATAGCCAAAAGGAGAGAGAAATGCCACCTCTACCTAGAAGTAATTAGTGCTAGATGTCTGCACCTGATAGCTCACAATCTGATCGTAGATCTTTAATTAGGTTGCGGAAATCTTTTCTCATCAACTCTCAACTGCTACATTAATATCCCTTATATATTTAGCAAGATTTCCCTCCATAAATGCCCAAATCCTAGAAAATAGCCTGGAAAAAGTCTTGTTGAACAATCACGTGGCTTGGTAGCATCGACTCAAATCTTCCTCCTGAAAACCAAAGAAAAGTATGCTCCGACAAAATTTGAAGAGAAAAATCCTTAAAGAACAACTTCTTCACAGCGAAGAGATGGCGTGTCGAGCAGGCGGGTATTCTGAGATCTATGAAAATTGTTCTTGAGAAATTCCCTACCAAACTGACATGTGGCTGCACTTTCTCCCAAAAGGAAAGTGATAAAGAAAACCCACACAACCACCATGTAGTGCATTGTGTGCCTTTCAAAACCAATTTTTATTTTGTGCATGGATCCTTCCAAAGCCAAAAAGTATACGGTCAATAATAAAAAGACTAAGGAAAAAATTCCTTCATAGTTCTAATGACTCACAAGGGGGCCTTCGCTTATGAAGGAATGAACCTAGACCCCTACAAATTTTTGGATTTTGAGGAAAGACGAATGCTGGATCTCCCAATCCACATCAGTTGGTTAGACAAGATTGCAGATGACTTTGTATGCTTGATCTATCTCGAATAATTATTTGAAGGAAACAAGTTCCCATCTTTCTGAAACAACTCCTAGGTGATAATAGAGACAAGAAAGATGAAGGATCTCATTCTTGACATCATCGATGGTGGGCATTTCACTCAAGCCTGGGAGTTTCATAGAAGTCCAGACCTTATGTTCAATTTCATCTATAATTTGTTTGACTGATATCACATCTCCATTTGGTGAAAGGAAGGGAGGCAATCCAAAGCTATGCAAGACATTGAAATATTTCTTGATTTTCTTGACTCTCTTGTTCAACGTTGCTTGGCATTCCTTTCTTTTTGTTGTGATCTTGTGATAGTGAGATAATTCGCTTGCTTTGTTGGAGGTGACCCTTCGATCTATAATTATTGCACTTCTTAGAGCCTCATCATTGGCCACACACAACCTAGAAATTAAACTCTGGGACTTTGCTACTCAAGGAGCATACTCCTGTAAAATCTGGTTGGCCAATGCGTCGACCTTTTCATTTAATTCTCAAGTATTCTTTAGAAACTGTAGAGATAGTTTGAGGATGATGAGTGCAACTATGATTCGCTCCTAGTATGTGGATATCAACCTTTTCATCATTGAAAGGGTCATAGATCATTGTGCAATTGTTAGCTCTCAGTGTAACTGAGCTTCCTTTGCTCTCACATTCTCCTCCATTTGATTCATCTCCTTGAGGACATTCACCAACTCAGAGCCTAATCTTCCAATCTCTTGATCATTAGCCTACAAAGAAGACTGGAATTATTTCTCATCATATCTTAACTTTTTTTCTTTTCCCTAGGCCTTTTGAAAACTGTCGAAAACCTAAGATCGAACGTCATTCAACTCTCTCTTTATGATTTTTTGAGTGCACAGGTACTCTGTGTTTGATTGGTGCTTAGTAGCAAGCTCAACTCTCAACTTTCAATCTCAACATACAGTTGAACCTACTCACCTTGGGCCTCTATGAGAAACCTTGTTGCTTTTTCTTGTTGATCTTGTATTTTTCTTATGTGGGCCATATCTATATCTATAGATTTGATTTCTATCTACAACCTATTCACTATTTCCCTTACATTCATTAAATTTGCCTCGTGCTTCTTTAATTTCTGGTCCAGCCTCTCATAATCCACAAATACTACCTTCTAGGTGGTCTTCGCTAGATCCACCTTGTCGCATGGAAAAATTTAATTCAAATCCAGACCCACAGCCCTGATGTCATAGTCCTCCATCTGCATTTTTCCTTTAGGTCAGGATACAATCGGCTTCATGGTAGTAATCCACACAGAATTCCACTCTTCATTGAGGAAAGTTTCGATCTTCCTGGTGGCTAAAAGTTTAATGTTCTTTAACAATTGTTTCTACTTCCTAGCTTGTCGGGACTGCTTAGTTGCTTCAAAATTCTCTTGAAGACTCTGCAGGGTGTCAATGATTTGTGGTGTGATGGATGAATTGGGAGGAAAACTAAAAAGAGTAACATAAGGAGAGACGTCAGATGTATGAGCATGTAGGGAGGAAAATGAGAGTGTAATCATGGAAAATGGTGGGATGCCAAATTGAGACTGGGTCGAGGAAAAACCAGTTTGAGTAAAGAGGCAAACAAGAGGAATGAGCGATTTTTTCCCAGATGAGGACTAGCCTAGGGTAATGGGAAACATGGATGATTTGTATTTTTCAATAGGGGCCCTAGATAGGGCAATTAAAGAATCAATAGTGGCTGAAGTGGATTCTTCTTGCTCAACATGTAGGGGTACATCACATGGTGTATTAAAAATAGTAGGGGGTTAATTAAGGACCAAAATCATAGTGTCGATGTATGGATGATTCTCTTCAACAAATGGGGGAAAATGAGTAACTAGAGATGCAAAGGTAGGAAGAAGAGGGGGAGAAAGACTTACTTGGACTGCAACGATCGAGACATTTTGTATAATAAAATCCACTTCTTCTTCTCCCCTAATTGTTACCTTAGGTGCACCCAGATCTTGAACTGGCCTTCTCTTTGCATGACCCGCATTGGCGCATTTTGATCCTTTAGTGGAAGATCCCATTGAAGCTTGGCCCTCGTCAATCACAATGCACCTTCTTGGGGATCGTCAAACTTTCTTTCCCTTGCTTCAGACACTGATGGAGGACGTGGTATGTGAGTCCGTTTTCTTTGAGATTCTTCTTCTATCAAACTTCTAGGGTCGGGTAGCATGGTGCAAAGGTTGCTCCTCTTCAATATCATGACTGGTCTTTGGGTTGCTATTGTCGATGTCAACCTCTTGGTCATAAATATGCTCAAACTTTTCATCATGTGGTCAAAACTCTTTGAGAAAATTATTTAGGCATCTCATCTCTTATCAAAACCTCCAAAAATTTATCTTCTTCCTTTTCAACCATCCTTTGCACTTCATTTACGCATTGAGGGATTTATTTATCGGGAGATTCCTTTGATAATTCGTAAATGGTGTATAGAATCTCAATCATTTTGGGCATTTGATTGGTATGTGGGCCAAGTTAATGTATACTTCTACCCTTTCCTGAGTGGGATTCCTGCTAGACTCCAAATAATCCTGACTCTCATGTTTCAAAGTGAAGTTCCTTATCAGATTGTAGTCCCATGTGTCACATATGAGGACTAAGCCTAGGGTCACTAGCAGATTTTTAAGTTCACCCTCTACATTCCACTTCTCCAATGTCAATGAATATTGGAAGTACAATGGTGAACTGGGTATAACTTTGTCTTATTTCTTCTAGAGCCATAGGCATTGTCGACAAGGGTCACCTGACGACATGCCTCCAATGTTAAAATCTATCTATTACAAATCTAGGGAGTCAGAAAGGCTCTTTGACGAAACAATGGAATATGATAAACATGAAATCTTCTCTTAGGAAAAAATCCATCGGAGTTGGTGGAGTTTTCATCCATTACAAAACATCAGGAGAAAAATGGCCCATAGTACATGGCAACAATTCTTGAAGCACTGGTCTCATAAAATGGTCTGCAAACCAATAATAATTGCATGTTTTTGACAATACACAAGTCCACAAAGAAACTGACTGATATAAACCATTTTCATCAAGCCTATACATTGGAAAATTTCTCTCAAGAAACTTATAATTTTGATGCAAAATCAAGTGAGTGAAGAAAGAAGAATACCTAAATTTATACTCGGTATGGTAATTCCTCAATTGCTCCTACATGCTTTTAGCTACTACATCGACAAAGTCGTAATATTTCTAATCTCTCTCCCTTTTGAAAATTAAGGCTAGGCCCATCTAGAAGGGATGGAATTCCTCATCATTATCCAAGCCAAAAAGCCAAGCCAACATCAAGAAAGTGTACAGTGTGTTGCTCTTGAATTTTTTACGTGCAAGAGGAAAAGAAAAATGAACTCTCGCTGGCCTTTCCTTCATCTCTTTCTCATAGAAAATTTCATTTTGGTTTCCTTCCTCCTAAAAAATTTCCATATTTTCCTCAACAAATGCTTCAATCCCCAAGTGGTAGGGATACATAGCATATCTTATATGGCTTTGAAAAATATCACGACCTTGATCTTGTTGCACATAATGGCTCTCGTCTCTCTATTGAATCTTTTGGCACATGCATCCACCAAATTTAGGCACGGGTGTAGGATAGGAAACATGAACTGTGGAAACCCACAATTTCAAAGCCAAGAGGAAAAACCCTCAAATGCACCATGCTCTAACATCCTTCAAAATACCCGCTCCTTTAGGCTCTTACGATTAGCCGATAATTTTGGATAAAAAATATTATTGGAAAAATCTCACACCACCTCTCTGGCATCACTTTTATGTACTTACACCCTTCTACAAAATTCAAACAGTTGCTCCTCAGGGACTGGGGCATTGGCGAATGAGTTTCTCCCAAAGATATTGCTAAAACTACGCCTTCTAGATCAAGCTCCAAGCTTTCTACTAGACGTTGATGGCTCCGCCATGGCTGCTTCAAGAAGTTGCAGAGAGTTTTTTCAATGAAAACGACCACTTAACTTTTGCTACTTTAGAATAATCTACCTTTTGGTGTAGTTAATTCCCTTAGCACATACATGTAGTTAAGGCTATGTCATTACCACTAGTCAATTAAATGCTGCCAACAAGGAGATACATGTGGATTTGAGATCTGTATCCCTCAGGAATGCCAAAAACATTACGAGAATGGAATTAGTACATTCTCTTTGCCACCTCTTTTCATAAACAAGCTCATTTTCTTGGGGAGCATGATTTTAGTTATGGAAAACATGCATAGGTGATGCAAGCTACTTTTGAAAAATGCACCCATTCAATTTGTTAGATTTTAGCACGTTAATCCATGTATTTTCACATAAGTGAGCTAGCTAGTGATAATGATGGCAAAGGACACATGTCGATGATCGACTTATGTGAACATTTACTCCCAATGCCCAAATTTAATTTTAGGACCTTATGTCAGATTCATCGTATGATTTATCCCCTGTCTTTCAATTGCTTTAATATTTTTCTCATTGTCATCTGGCCAAAAATAGACTTTTCATTGATTGGGCTTGTCGGCACCTCTTTTCTATAAATAGCTATACCCCCTTAACACAATCATCATTAAAAAATATAGATTTTTAAGTTTAGCAAGCCTTTTCACTATCTTTATAATGCCCTTTGCTATGCTGATTTTAGTTATGTCTAATTGACTAGGCACTCTTTCTCCTTTGCTACCATGAAGGCCACAATACGCCTTCACTGGGGAGATTACTGCTGATAGAATTAAGCATCTAGTGAAGAAGTGTGACCATCTTGGGGTAATTTCATTTGGGTGGGTAGCCAGCCAAGACTTTATCGAGGACAAGAACCAGATGAGAAGAAACTAAAATCTTGTATCTCGCTTCATGGCCTCCCTCATACACCTAAACATTTCCAAACCAATGATATTTGACCTATACCACCAAATGTTTGACGCCTCTCTACTGGAAGAGCTTGGGGAAATTGTGTAAGTCTCTATCTCGGGTCTTAGCATTCTGAGTGCAATAGACCTCTATAGGCACATTGAACGTGGGATAGGTGTTCCCTCGTTAACCTTTTTGACTGACTTCTACATTATGGACCTTGAAATTCACCACTCATTATCTTTGCTTGCGGCCACCTATTTCCTGCGGGAGTATGGCATATAATGCATTCCTAGGCTGGACTTTAGGAAGCACTTCAAGTTTTTGGTATACAAGGATGGTGACTAGAAGCTAAGGTCCATGTGTTGTGTGATGTTGTGTCCCCCATTTCCCTATTATAGAAGAAGAAGGAGAAGAAGAAAAATTGACTATGAGCAATATTCTCACATAATTATGGTTGGAGGCCTAATCTTTAGTGTTCTTTGCACTTTGCCTCCATTTTGCCTACTTTTTCTCTAGGACTCTTTTTGGGTTTTGCTCGAGAGAGCTTCAAGTTTAAAACTCGAGCCTCGAGCTATATTACACTTGTAAATTTTTGATGAATATATATAATACTACTTTTCTACTTCTTTAGCATTTCTCTCATGGCTTATTCTTAAAACTAAAGTGTATTTACAAAAAAATTACATATGGTACATAACTGTAATTTTTTTTATAGAACATCATACTTTAATATAATAATTTTAGATAAATACCGTTCATTAGTATATCTAAAGTGTTGCCTTCCATATCTTCAAGTTCATATGCATTATTTTCTTTACACACACTGATTCACAAGGGTCCCTTGCACAACACTTCAAATTTGGTATGTTTTCTCCGTTTTGCAATGTGCTCATCATACTTTAGCACTATGCTTCCTTCCCTGAAATCTGGGTCAAAAGTCTTTTTGTTGAACCACCGCTTAATTTTTTTTTGGTGACTGATCATGGCTCCAAAGGCCTTTTCTCTACCATCCTCAAGTTTGAGGAGCTCCGCTAATCATACTTCCATTCCATCACTTTCCTCTATTTCTAGGGCTTTTAGTAGTTGCAAAGTGGGGAGTTCCATGGAAACAGGTAACACTGCCTCTTTCCCATATACTAATTCATAGGGAGATTCCTTCAAGATCTGCTTTTGTGTAATCCGATCCTCCCATAGAGTAGCCCGTAGGTGCTTGTGCTAGTCCATTTTTTGCTTAGAACCAATGTGCTTGATTAACCTAATTAGGTTTTTATTAGTTGACTCTACTAGCCCATTTCATTATGGGTAGCAATTTAACAAAGTCTTGATATAAATCCCATTTTTGATAGAAAAATCCGACATCCCCGAACCTAAAAAGGCCCAAGCATTATCAGATATGACATTTTTTGTTGAACCAAATATTGTCACCAACTCTTTGAGGAAATTGATAATCTAACCCTCTGTAGCATTTTTTAGGGTGATGGCCTATGTCCACCTTGTGAAGTAATTAGTCACCATGAGGATCCATTTGTGGCTAGCACTGGAAATAGGATATATCATTATGAAAAAATCCAAACCCCATTGAGCAAAAGTCTCTTTGGTTAGAATTGGACCTAAGGGAAAGGCGGGATTTTTTCTTTTTCCAACAAAGAACTAGTACTGAGTACATTTTTGCACCAGATGGTGTGCTTCAGAAAACATAGAGGGTCAATAATGTGCTGCTCGCATGATTTTCAAGGTGGTAGTCTTGATGGAGAAGTGTCTAACCTCATGAATGCTATGGAATTCCTTCAAAACACTTTCTTCCTAGTGCTTATCTAAACATCAGAGCAAGACACCATCATAATTTCTCTTAAATAAAGTCCCTTAAAATAATACATACCTAGCACCTTGCAGTCAGTAGTATCACCTTTTGTGGAATGGAAGGCTGCTTGGGTACTACCCCTTTTGCATATATCACATTTGATCCACCACCCAAGACTTTTTAGAATCAAACTAATCTGAGTAGACTTGATCTATCTCCTTCTCAACTTCAAAACTTGATTCATGTGCAAGGTACTTGCAGAGACCTCTTCCCTGAACTAGTTTAGTTAGTGTGATATCCACATCATACTCTAGGATCTTGGTGATCCAATTTTCCCTCTTCTCAGTTATATCTCCTTTGATAATATACTCCCATACACTAGGATGAGCAACTAGGATTGTAATTCTATTGGCTGACACCAAATGTGAGAACTTTTTTAGGCTTTTAACAATGGAAAATGCTTGATTTTCTACAAATTTATACCTGGTTTCATAACCCTTAAGGGTTCTTGAGTGAAACTCAATAGGATGCTCCTTTTTATTCTCTTCATCCTTTTGAGTGAGCACAAAAGCTATTCTATGCTTTCTGATGTATACATAGAGTAGGAAATCTTTAGAAAAGTTTGGGTTAGCCAACATTGGAGAAAATGAGATAGCTATATTTATTTGCTCAAAAGCCACTTTTCCCTCATGGGTCAATAAAAATATTAAGTTCTTCTTGAGCGTCAACATGATAGGTCTTGTGATGCCTACAAAGTTTGAAATGAACCGACTAAAAAAGTTAATCTTCCCTAGGAAATATTGCATGCCTTTCCAATTCACTGGTAGGGGTAACTCCATTATAGATCTCACTCTTTCAGGATCTATTGCAATTCCTTCTTTGGATACTACAAAATGAAGTAACTTACCTTGGGATACTCTGAAAACCAAATCCCAAACTGTTGAAACTTCTAGAAAACTTTTTCTAGATGATCAAAATGATCAAATTTTGACTTTGAAAAGATTTTCAAGTCATCTAGATAAATTGGAATGATCAAATTGATCAATCCTCTAAAAGAAATATCCATTGCTTGCTAAAACATTGTGCCAACATTTGACAGTCCGAAGGGAAATTTTGCATACACAAAAATTCCCCACATGGTGGTAAACGTCATTTTATGTTGGTCAACTTCCTTGACATATACCTGGTTGTACCCTGAGAAACCATCAAGCAATGAAAAAATCTCCGATTTGGCCATGGCCTACAAAATCTGCTCCATTGATGACAAAGGGTAGTGGTCTTTCAATGAAGGTTTATTTTTATCTCAGAAATCAACACAAAGCCTAATATCACCATTCTTCTTCCAAACTGGTACTAGATTAGACACCCATGTTAAGTGCTTATTCAAGTATATGATTTAGGACTCAATCAATTTGGTTAGCTCCTGCACCATCAACACCTCGACCTTTAGATTGATAGGCCTTTGCTTCTATCAAACGATATTTCATCCTTCTACCAAGTCAATGGTATGTTGAATTATTCTAGGATTGTATCCTCTAAGATAATCATAGGTCCAAGCTATAACTCCATCGTATTTAGAGCACAGATCTCTTAGCCTTTCCTTATCTTCCCACAAAACATTCCTTCCAAATTTTAGCTTTCTTCCGTTTCTGACATCTAGCTCTTCATAACCCTTTTCATCCCTAGTGATCCTTTGTTTGTTGTTCCTTACATCTTCACAATCAAAGATATTTTTGAGTGTGATTAAGCCTCGAGGTTGCTTATTCGCTTTTAACTGGATAACCTGCTCTTCAGGAGGTTGGGCTCCTAGTTGTGAATAGTTGGAAACTCCTTCCGACTTCTATATGAAGGTGGCAATTTGAGTGTCATCTTCAAATACTTCCTAGTTTTTATCATTATCGAGAATTGATGGTCAAACGATGATCTATACTGTATTCTTCTTTGTTGTCAAATCGTAAATAGGTTCAAATTGTGAGTCGATTGATTCCATCCAATCAACTACACTACTTTGGGATCGGGGAAAGTCTTGCACATTAAAATGTTCAAAGACCTCAATCAGATCGCATATCCGATGTCTATATGGATTCATTCTTATATTTTTAATAGTCACTTGCCTATGGACCTAGCTCATTATCAACTCAAAATATTTGAATTCCTACAATCTCTTTTCACCCATTCGCTCAACAAGAATCAAACCATGGGTTAAGGCTTCATATTTCACATCATTATTAGAACATAAAAATTGAAAATGATAGGCCTTGAAGGTCTCTAATCTTGTTAGGGAAATTAGTTAGGCTCTTGATCTGGAACCAGCTTTGCATTTGATGCCATCAAAGTATAAGGTCCATAGATGATTATCTGTCGAATCATCATATTCCTCCCAATTCTTTATCATTTTGGAGTAGATCAAATCATCATCGAAGATCATGTACATGCCTAGTCCCATGGCATGAAAATTGTCAAATGGGTCAGAGTCAATGATTTGGTTGAGGAGGACCTCCTCTTTGGGAGTCTAATAACTTGTTTCTTCTTTGTTCGTTAACATCTCTACACAATATTCCTCCTGTTTTGAGAATGAAGTATGCGCTGCTTCAAAACATAAGACTGCATTATCTACTATATGTTTAGGGTGCAAACATTCGGTTAGGATCATCATCTTCACACCATTCTTGGTTCTCAATATCAGATGGGAACAGTCGAGTGCCAAGTATCTACCAAGCTTTGTGGTAAAATCTCTAGAAAGACACATCCCAAAAACTGGGGGAATGTCTATCACCACTACTTCTTGTGAGACTGTCTGGCTTGGACATGAAAAGAGGGTTAAAGGAAAATCCTTTATCCAACTGACGGTCAGAACCTTCTTTCCATCCAACTACATGATTCCATTCTAAATAGGCTCATACTTAAGCATCAAGGCATAAACTACTTGCTTAGGCATGACCATTGTATTGGCTCCTGAATCAATCATATTATTATGAAAATGTTTATCTCCCATAATCAATGTTAAAAAGAAAGGTGTGGGCTTTGGCTTGCTTACCTCTTTCTCTTTTGCATTACTCACGTCATTCATATAAGCTACAAATTTTAGAGCTTGAGTGTCCGATGTGGGTCCTTTATCTTTACTTTGGTCACATGATGGAGTTGCATCCATCTGTAGTCATTGTTCCTCATTTTTCAATTCTTCCTGAAGCAATGTATTTTGTTTGGGAATAGATATAACATCCCACAGAGACACGTTGTAAAGTTCTTTCAGGTGAAACCACAATAGTGGTTTACAATTCAAGTGAGGAAGGAAAACTCACAAAAAATGACCCCAAGGCAAAAAAGGTGATTTTCGGGGTTCATACAAACTTACTAGTTCGACTGAACCAATAAGGGGTTCGCTCGAACCAGGGTTCGACTGAACCCCTTTGAATATTTCCCACCAAAAAAAAATGCATAGTAAAGGGGTTCGAGAGAACCTCTTTGAAGGGGTTTGCTCAAACTAGGGTTCACTTGAACCCTGGTTTGTACGAACCCCCCTTATCCCTCATCCCCCATCTGAGACACAAAAAAAACCTAAATTTTAGCACTTTAGAGCTTGGGTTGAGGATGAAATTGGAGGAATCTTCACAAACCCAACTAGAATTAGGTAGTCCTTAGAACAATCTATCCAACAAATATAATTTTAATATGTTTTTGTTTTATTATGTATGTGTTTTTTTAGTTCTATTAAACATAGGTTTTTCACCGAAAATCAAGCTCTTTGTTTTGCACATGGAAAAATAGCAGATTATCAAAATAAAATTTTAAAAAATATGTTCATGCTAGGTATTGATGTCCTTGCTTGATTAAAAAAAAAATTGAATTTCGATACATAGAGAAATAGTTTTGTATACATTCTGCCTATGTCTGAATTGAAATTGGTTTGACTTCGAAAATTGATTAAGGAAAAAATATGAGACTAAATGAAAGTGCTAGATATCATAGTTACAAATCTAAATTCAAAAAAATTAGAATTTTATCCTTCATACAAAAAAATTTATGTTGTATACGGTGAGCATCACTTTTCAAAAATGTTGTTTTTTGAAAAAAACTAGTTTTCTTGGGAGATAGAAAAAGAAGTGTAATCTGATTCCAAAAATTTTCAAAAAAATACTTTTAGAATCTACAAACAAAATGTGACGAGACTCTAGTTTGCATCATCTTCAAATTCCTCACGGTTTAGCCGCTATAGGTGCCCGAATGTGAATATTTAGTTAAGAATAATAATTTCAGTGTCAGTTTGCCCATAAATTGTAACCACTATTGTGGGATCACCCTTTCTTCAACTGCTCCACCACATTGAGTGCTTCGATTGGCTAAACCTTTGGCTTAGACAGTGTTATCTTCCTTGGCTTTGGAGGAAAATGATCTATTGTGAATGGGTTTGGCATCTTATCCAACTCCTTTGTAGGTAACGATGAACTTCGTTGCTGCTAAGTTGGTCAGGTAGTTGTCAGCGGGGTCTATTTTTCTTACAATGGTGGTTTGTCTAGCTGAGGATGGGGTGAATTTTGTTGCACTTATATTCTCTAGTGAGCCTTCTCTTGGATCTAGTGTTACATAGTCCGATTGCACCTATGAAGCACTGGTCATTAGAGCTTCATTTGTGAATACCGCATCCTCTTCTGCCATCCATAAAAATAACACTTGGTCGGGTGGAATATCCAGCTCTTTCTCTAAGGACATGCCTTACATTTGTGACCTAAAGTGGGAATTTTACATTTTGGAAGACTCATATCCCTTTGTATTCATAAGTGTGCCTTTGTTTCTTTCTTCCACTAATTTTTCTTGCATATTTCCCTTTGGGAAATATCAGGGAAATATCAGGGCATGTGACTGTCATTGCATTGGAAGCACCATGCGTTCTCATCTTCCCCCAAGTTATTCTGGCCTAGGATTAACTCTTTACTCTAACTATCTTTGACCATCTACAACAGAATGGTGACCAGAACTATATGGTTTGTGGACACCACTTGTTGACCTCCATGACTTGAGGGTCCTTGGTATGTGTTCTCGTGATAGGATGACCTTCCTCCCTGATAGGTCTAAGTAGCTTTCTTCGGAGGGACCACTTGCTGCCACTTGATGAGAACTAAATCATTAGAAAATGAGCATATGAAGCTCTTCATATCATTGATGTTTGTTAATATAGAGGAAGAACCAATCATGCTTGGTTGCATGGTCATGGGGTACATGTACATGGATTGTGGTGGACCCGAAATTGTCACTTGCATCTTGAAAGTGCTCAAAGTAACTTCTTCTCGAGGACTGCCAAAAATTTATGCAAATAAAGGCATCAAAGGTCGTGGTGGAAGCTTTCCCGCATCAATTAAATTATTCTCTGCACCTACAACCAACTCGTATGCATCGGGTAAGATATCTCCTCCCATAGAGGTTATCATCACCACAATATCCAAGTTAAAAACCTTTAGGTAGAACATAAATTCCATCGCAACTTGAGGTTGAATAGTCACAGGGATCTTCTGCTAGGTATTGTGGAACCTGGTATTGAAGTTGCTCATGGATTCTTGTGAAGCTCTTTTGATGGTGATTAATTGATGTAATAGTGAAGAGTGATCTCGTTTCTCCACAAAGTGTTCAAACAACATTTCTCTGAGTTGATAACATGAGCTGATGGAACCAGAAGTGAAAGATCGATACTAATATTTAGCCTTCCCCTTGAAGGAGGCCGCCAACAGTCTCAAAGCAATATTTTCCTCCACTATTTTTTGCACCCTACATATCTCCACTATGTCTTGAAGGTGTTCAAAATGGGTTTTGAAGTCCTCCCTGGAAAATTTTGGAATAGCCTTGAGGGAATTAGTAGGTATGGCAGGCCAGACATCTAGGGGTATAGGTGGTTGTAGTGAACTACCACTATCCTAGGTTAAAAAATTTCTAGGAGCAAGAGGGGGTACATGAGCCATGGAGAAAATACTCCTATGAATCGAATAAATAGGTATCCTTATTTGGAAAATTTGACCCTTAGGCGGAGTAGATAAGGCTCTAAAATATGGGATCTTACTCCTTGCTCTATTACTTCATATAGGTGATATAGAACCTGTAAATTTTCTTCTCCTAGGTACCGAAGAGGGTAACTAGGAGTGCTAGAAATTTTTATTTGAAGATGCTCTTGTTTGGAATTTGGGCATGAAACTTCTAGTTTCTTTCCTTGGCCTGATTTAAGAAATATTTCAGACTTCTAATCAGAAGTTTCAAAAACATGCGTCCCACCAAGTGTGCTAGAAAAAGAACTGTTGATCATCAAAGCTTGTGCCTCTTCGAAAAAATTATGGGAAATTCAATGAGTGCGGGACCAATTTGTGCCTCATTGAATACCTCTGAGTTTGGGAAAAATCTAGAAATAAATGTAAACATAAAACATGAAAATTGGAGATGCACCAATGCTTTTACAACATTTCAAAACCCAAATTATTTTCTATGAATGATATAATAGACACTGAATGTCACAACCCTTCATTTTTGGGAAGAGAATGGACAATAGAGGCTTGATACAAGCACAATGCAACCTTTAAAATCTACCCACAGGAAGTGATCGTTAAGGCCCGATCAAGCATAAAAGTTCCAAGAGTTAGAAAACATTTAGAAAGCTACATAAACCCTTACTCTTAATACAACATGACATAAAGAAACAATAACTTTAAAGAAAATAGAGAAGTCCAATGACATAATCCAATCTCTATAGGCTATCACTTTATCATATAAGCTTACAACATGTGAATCAAATAATCAAACTATTAGAACCAAGCTAGACATAGTGTTCTATTCTGAATGAATATGTAAAGAAGGAAACATTTACAAAGGCCATATCATGCATAGTTTCAAATGTTTCTCCCAAATAGTTCATATTTAAATATCAAATGAACTTTAAAATAGAGGTCAAATGCCAATCTGACAATAGTTTGAGTTAAAAAGGAGATATAATATGCTAGAGTGAAGCAGTGTTCTACAAAATTTAATGAAAATTGTTCCTATTAACTAAGGAAAACTAAAGAATTTCTTTCCAAAAGGGAAAAATTTAGGAACCCTTTTCTTCTATTTCTACCTCAAATTTATAGCTAAAAGGAGAGAGAAACACTACCTCTACCCAAAAGTAATTACTGCTAGATGTCTGCACCTGATAGCTCATAATCTGATCGTAGATCTTAAATTAGGTCACAAAAACCTTCGCTCATCAACTCTCAACTGCTGCATTAATATCCCTTAGATATTTAGCAAGATTTCCCTCCATAAACACTGAGATCCTAGAAAATATACTGGAAAATGTTTTGTTGACCAATCATGTGTCTTGACGACACTGACTCAAATCTTCCTCCTAAAAACCAAATAAAAGTACACTTCGAGAAACTACGAAGAGAAAAATCCTCAAAGTGCAACTTCTTCACAAGGAAGAGATGACATGTCAACCGGGTGGGCAATCTTAGATTTGTGAAAATTGTTCTTGAGAAATTCCTTGCAAAACTGACACATGCCCTAACTTTCTCCCGAAAGGAAAGCGATAAGAAAAAACCGTGCAACCACCATGTGGTGCATTGCGTGCCTTTCAAGGAACCAATTTTTCTTTTGTGCGTGGATCCTCCCAAAGCCAAAAAGTATAAAGTTGAAAATCTAAATACTAAGGAAAAAATTGCTTCACACTAATCCAGGGGTTTATTAAATAATTGAGGTTAATTAGAGCTTAATTGGCCCCTTAAATTTGAATCCAAGCTTGATTTATTGCATTTTATGAAGGATAAATCCTGACACTCATTAATAATGTTGCATAACATTTAATTTGGCAAGGTTTGAGTCCTAGGATAGTGAACTAGGACCCATTCGCCACCTAGCAAATGGGTCCTCACTATGTCCTAGGACCCTCCTTTACATATTATTTCATCTCCCTAAAAATTGGTCCTGGTTAACTATGCTAGGATCCATTTTCCGAAGGTGGCGAATGGGTCATCCTTACTTAGGACACCCATTTTTTAACTTATTCTTGTTGGGATTTTAGTGATTTTGAATCCTAGATCTGATGTTGTCTTGTGTTATTTGAATTATTGGATTAAATCTTAAGATAAGTATAAATATAAAGTTAATTCACGGGTATGTGCAAGATCATGATGGGCCAAAACGTGGCGATATGTAAGTGATATAATGGCCCATGTGGCTGGTAAAAAAAATTTCACCCAAAATTGATGTAAAGAAAAGGGCTTTTAAAGGAGATTCTCAGCTTTCCACTAATATAAATTATGCTTTACTTTGAGTGTAATAAATAATTATTATTCATTTTCTATTTGAATTACAACTAAAGTCCTGATTGATAGGCTGATTGAAAAACATCTATAGCTTTCAAACGCTGTCACATTTTTTGAATCCAAAACATGTGTCATGTTCTATGCTTCACATACTATAGGATTAAAACAAAATTGAATTTCATGAAGTTTTGACCAAGTTAAGGTGGTCAGACATACAAGTTTTTATATTTTTTAAAAGTTGTAAGAAAAAAATCATAATTAATTATTTACTTGGAAAAAAATTTAAAAAATCTATGCATAACATCGGGACATGATTCCTCTACTTATATATAAAATATTATAAAAAATATTATCATTTTATTGTGGTTAGGGTGGTCAGATAGACACCTACTTCTTATTTTTTCCTTGAAATTTAAGTACTACTGCATTGAAATTTCAATTTTTCACCAAATAGATATATATATATTTTAAATAAACCTAGTAGTTTAGAAACTACATTCAATTTTCTAAATATTATATATTCTTACATATTTTTAAAATAATATAGATAACTTATTCAAATTTTTATGTCAAATTGCCTAACTCTGATTTTCTGAATTTTCATCGCCACTTAAGGGCCTATTTTTTCCATCATGATCTTGCACATACCCTCACATAGTTTCATAACTAGAAGGCTTAAGTAATCAAGATTATTAGAAAATGTAAAATTGTATGCTTTTTTAATGGTTTAGGATCTAGAATGTAAATCTCCACTCTCTCATTCAAGAACAAACCCTAGAGATCTCAATGCAAAGGAGAAAGAGACCTTGCAATAGGGTTGTCCTATATGCTGAATGTAAAATAATGAGGGGTTCACCACCAAGTTAAGAATTGGAAAGACAAATGAAATGCAAGATGTAATGTAAGATGTAATACTAAACCATAATATGATGCAATGCTTCACTAAATTACCTAAAAATGCAAATGGAACAAAATAGAAAGTTATAGGATGAAATGTGTGTACCTGGGAATCTGGAGATGATTGCAAGGAGCTCTGAAATGTTGGAGATTATAACTTTAGTTTTGAATAGAACTCATTCACTAGGTGGGGTGAATCAGTCCAAAATCTAGGTTTTTCTATGAGAATAGGAATCTGGCAAATGGGTATCTGAATCTGTAAAAATATGAATTTTGACCTAAACTGGGACTCATTCGTCAGAAGTGGAAAATTAGTCCAATTAGGGTTTTCTAAAACTTCAGGATCTGAACTTTCTCTTCTCATTCTACTCAATCTACTTCTTCAATTTTCTAGATTTAAATCTATGTAAATCAACCTGTAGGTGTTCTCCAATGTTCTCCAATGCTTAAAGAAAAATTTAACAACTTCTAGGAACTTTGACAACTTTCTCCAAGCTTTCTCATCAATGTGTCTTCAATCTAAACCTGCAAATCACAAACTAAAGAGAGGGAAAAATGTTGTTTTGTTAGTGGATAGGGGTTTTCCTTGGTCAAACCTCATTTTGGTAATCAAACCTTGAAATAGAATGAGATAGGAATGGACAATGATGAATGAACAAAATAATAAGTTGCAACTCACTAAACTCTAGCTGCAAACATGTATGAAATGGATCTTATGGATGTAGATCTTGACTCTTTCTTGAAGGTGATAGATCTTCAATGAAGTTCTAGCTTGATGCTTGAATGCTACTCTAAAATTCTTTATGATCAGCTCTTGAAGACTCTTGAATGCTCCTGTGAATGCTTGAATTCTCTTGTGAACTCAACTTTCCTATTAGGATGCTCATTCAACTTTCGAGGTCACTTGATTTCTTGTGAGGATGAAAATGAGTGAAAGAATCTTGTATTTATACTTAATTATACAAGAATTCTTGAAATTACAACACTACAAGTTCACAAAATATATAGGAGGATAAAATACCACCATAAATTTGAATTAATTTTGATTTTGGGCCACAAAGGACTCATTCACCCAAGGTGATGAATGAGTCCCATTAGGTATAATCTATGAGACCATTTTTTTAAAATTCTAAGAAATGTGTGAAACTAGGTTTGAGACCCAAAAACCTAGGTGGGACTGATTCACCCAAGGTGGTGAATGAGCCCTAGATCACTAAATCTAGGGCCATTCAACCTAAAAAACCTAAATTATGATTGGCTATTTATTTTTGTCATGATTATGTTAGAAACGAAGATCAGAAATGCAAACCAAAAGGCCTTCCACAGAAGAGAAAAACAATAAAAAGCAAGAGCTTTGCATGAAGATGTGCAAATTTATATATTCAGAATTCAAAAATTACAGGAGATGATTTTATTTATAAAAGCAATGTATGCAACCCTAATGTTGACCTAAAAGGGAAACCCTAGTGTGCACACTTAATAATTAATCAATTATTAATGTGCCTAAGTTTAACTTAAGTAACTTAATTAATTAACCAATATGATATAAATAATTAAGTGTAATAACTTATTACTCTAACACCCCCCCTTAAGATGAACTTAGGAAGTAGCTAAAACACTAGAAAAAAGATGCATGAAAGAAAAGATGGGTCCCAAAAACTAGGCCTGATCATGTATGCATGTACAAATGGAATATTGAGGTAGAGAAGGAAAACCCAGTGGGAAAAAAACCCCCTACAATGAGATGACCTGGTGCAAAGAAGCACTAGAACAACAATCCAACAAGCAAGGAAAGATACTTCTATTTACAAGAAACCATATCAAAATCATAATAATGCAACAATAGACCCGATGCCATTGAACACTCGAATCCTCCAAATGGGAACAAACCTAAAATCCATAAAGCAACAGTAGATGATATGATGAAAGAATCTGGAAGCCATGTATCTCGATGCTGATGCCAAACTGAGACTGAAATCTTCAATGGGAATAAGTACCATAAAGACTCAAGAATATTAACCATAAATTTAGTGGCCCTCAAACTGAGATGGATCCGATGTGGATCATTAACCATAGGCTCTCAATATAAAGTGTGAACTAATATGGATCTGATATGTGTCAAGCTAAGACAAAATGTGACCAAAAGAAATGAAGAAAACAAATTAAAACCCATGTGAGTTGTCATCAAAAAACAAGATGATGATCAAAGTGCATGCACACTCTAATCAGATTATTATGCAAGAAACCCCCTTGATGGAACTTTATATCAGTTCATTTACTACAATACCCAATGATTGAAAAAGGAGATAATTTTAAACATGCATAAACATAAAATAAAAATATACCTCAGATCTATGTAGAGGACTAAACCATCTTTCCAATGCCGCAAGAATAGTGAAAAAGGGATCACCGAGTCAAAAGATATGCCTTCCGGAGTGAAAGAAACAACATCTGAGTTCAAGGACCTGAAAAATAAAACTTAATCATCATTAGGAAAAAAATACCTACACCAACAAAGCAGGCTCGGAACCAGCTTTCCAAGTATATCTTGTTTGGGAAAAACCAAATCCGTACGCAAAAGTTATGCCTGATTTGGTGAAAGTGCTCTGATTTGGCCAATATGGCCTGCAGGCAGCCTAGGGGGCTTAAAAAAATTTGGCCCCTAGTCCTATGCACGATGAGGGGCTAGTAGGTTGGGATTTGGGGTAAAGCCCCTAGTCACCCATGTGACCGTAGGTTCTACCCCCTGGTCACCCATGTGACCATAGGTGTTTGGAAGGCTAGCTAGGGGCTAGGTGCATAGCGCCTGGTCCCCCATAGGACCGACTGCTCACTGGTCAGTGCCCGTGGGGGCTAGCAGAGAGCCGATGGTGGCTTGGAGGTGGCAGCACCCGAGGGCCACCACTCCTGGTGGTTGTCAGGTGGCGTGGCGGTGGCACCCAAAATTTGTATGGGCAACGCTTGATTTAAAGTGTTTTATATATATATATATTTAAAATGCCTCGAAACACGTGTTGAGGAGGCTTTACAGTCTCCCTGGCAAAAATATTTTTCCTCACAAGCCAACTTATCAGAAATTGAAAAAATGAAGGGCATTCTTAGGGTTTTTGGCCACTGCAAGTGCGATGGCAGTGTCCGTTTTGCTCAAAGATGCTCCGAAAAATCAGCTACCTCCAGAGCTTACAAAAAAATACTGAACTTGAAACCCTCATTGATCTGGCAAATGATGACCAAAATCTGCAAAATAAAAGTGAATCTTGACTTTTTCTAGCACTCTGAATCCAATGGTGAAGCCCGATCTGATCCAAAACACTACATAAATGAACTCAAGGCATGATACTGTTGATTAACCTTGAATGAAATCTATAATGATTATCTCCAAAATCTGAGAAGGGGTTGCATGTCAAGGCTCTGATACCATGTTAGAAACCAAGATCAGTCATGCAAACCAAAAGGCCTTCCACAAAAGAGAAAAACAATAGAAAAAAAGAGCTTTGCATGAAGATGTGCAAATTGATATTATTCAGAATTCAGAAATTACAAGAGATAATTTGCTTTATAAATGCAATGTATGCAACCCTAATGTTGAGCTAAAAGGGAAACCCTAGTGTGCACACTTAATAATTAATCAATTATTAATGTACCTAAGTTTAGCTTAAGTAACTAAAGGAATAAGTGAATTAATTAATCAATATGATATAATTAATTAAGTGTAATAACTTATTACTCTAATAGATTATCCTTGAAAAGATACATTGAATGAGGCTTGTGGATGAAAAATAAGGCCAATTAAAGCATAAGAAAGCCCAATTATTAATGACAACCCTAGAAAAGTGTAAAAGTGTGTTACAACACATTAAATAATGTAGGATTAAGGTTTATTTTGATTAAAAGAGATTTACTAGGCTGAGTTAATTAATAAAACCTTAGCAAAGTGTGAACTTGTGTTACGACACTTCATAACACTTTAGAAATGTACCATTTATGTTCATTAACTCACAAGGGCCCAAGACATAATGTGAGTGTGTTAAACACACTACAATACTAAGTAAAGGCATCATGAGGCTCAATTTTACAAGGAGGGCCCAAACAAGTGTGAAAATGTCATCGATGACATTTCTCGACACTACATGTATCCCCCACTTTAGTGAGAGGATGAATTTTCTTCAAACTCACACTAAAGTAGACAAACAAACATCAATAGGGGTCCAAGTGCACCAATGCTAGTAGGATAGGATGAAAACAATCAAGAGGGGTGATCAAGCCCCCAGGATGAAGATCCCATGGAAAACCAACATAGGCACAAAAGAGAACACATGAAAATTATATAAAGAGCATCATAAAGGCACAAGCGTGCATTGACAAAGATGAAAAAGAAAAGGTAAAATAAAATAAAAGAGTTAGATCAAGCTTCGACTATTTGTCCATTGTGATGTGAATTATATCTAGGTTGTTTGTCCAAAAAAATGTAAGTTGAATTTGAGGCAATGAAACTTCAGGTTGTCTACTGGGTGAGGATCTGAGAGAGGAGAGACACATACACACACAAGTGGCTAAGGGAAAGTCATGCCTTGGTTAGGATTCTCATCAAACCATACCAAAGTTATACCTCCTGATAAATTTAATAAGGCACCATGCAAAAAATTATTTTTGAGCTTCATGAGGCAATAAAAACTTCATATGCTTGGTGTTCATGTACAATGAACTTCGAGCTTCATGAGGAAAGAAAAACTTTGTATGCTTGGAACTTATGAACAAACAAGGTGGCTCAATTGGAATACAAGGTGTATTACGCAAGGTGGCCATTTAAATGTAACAATAGGGACGCTCAAAGGAGTATTGCTTAGTTCATACAAGGTCTTTAACTTAGTGGAAATTGTGCCTAATGTCTCCAAAAATGGACCAATCAAAGAATAGAAGATTCACAACTTAGGGGATGCAATGTGTCACATCAAGCCACTAAGAGGAATATGATATGCTAAGATAGATCATGCTCTTGAGGGAAATTACACCTAATGTCACCACAAAGTGAAAAATGCATTGCATGAAATAAGAAGACTGCACCATGAAACATGAAATATGTGAAAGAATAATGCTAATGTATGCCCCCACTTTAAAGAAATTTCTAAACACCATACTATGAGAAATTAATTTAAAGTAGAAAATGAAAAATGCAAACAAGAAAGAAGACATGAGAGCCAACTTAGAAATCCCTATGCCAAGTCATATGTTTCTAAATGAAGCTACACCATGTAAAATAAAAAGGGGAGGGGTTGCCCCAAAAATGAAATCACCAAACATGTAAAGGATCTATGGATTTTGGATCAGTATGTTCTTTTTACAATGGCTTTAGAGAGATTGGAACTGTCATCATTCCCCAAATACACATAGAACTGGAAGAATGACACAAAGAGAGAAAAAACAAAGAAAACCCTTTGGGTCAACATGAAAGAGACATGAATGTCTTGATGCCTTGTGTCATCCCCAAAAGTAAAACACAAGACAAAGAAAAGAGAAGATAAAAGAAAAAGGTTTTGGGTAAACATGGAAGTGACATCAATGTCTCGACACCTTGCATCATCCCCAAAAGGAAAACACAAGACAAATGAAAAAGATAAAGCAGAGGAAAAGAGAAAATATGTACGACATAGGGAAGAATGAAGGTACAAATAGATGAATGTCACAAAGAGAGAGTACATAAAAAAAAACATCACAGGGGAACACAATACACACATGCAAAGAAACTAGTAAGGCATGTGAGAGTCAACCTAAAGTAGCTCGTCTACATCCCAATAATGTTCATTGTATATTGAAGGTGGATAACTAGTGGTTGAGGTGAGGTGTTTTCCAAATATTTGAACTATGTTTTTCATAAGGTCAAGTCCATCTTAACTTTCAAACATGTGATGAATGTTGTAGGTTTTATAAGTCTTCATGAATTTGAATTATGTTTTCTTGTGGAACATTATCAATCATTGTTTCAACTTGCATCACACTAATTGAAGGCAAGGAGATGTTAAAGGTATGGTCCATACTTAGTGTACTAGTTTCAATACTATGAGTGAAAGAGCTAGACAACCCAAGTTCTACAATGATTGTGCCATCATGAGATGACATGAGTCTTGAACTTCATCTCACTACAATATTAGCAATACGACACCAAATACTCATACAAGGGCTACTAAATGCAAAATGAATGTAAATGCAATATAAGTTAAGAACAATGAAATGATTATAACAAAAAATTTGGAAACTAAAACAGAAAGCTATAAATAGAAAACAAAAGCTCAAAAATAGTGTTCTAAATGCCAAAAAATGTAGTGCAGAATCTGTACTAGGATTGATTCGCCCAAGGTGGTGAATGAGTCCCAATAGGGATTTTTTTCAAAAAATTCAAAAAATTTCGATTGATTTTTATGCTTTTTATGTTGTATGATCTGAATCCTATGTGAAAATATAGATTTTTCCTGAATTTCAATGATTTGAGATGCAATAATGAAAGCTATATGAACTTTCAATAATACAAAATTAGAAACCATAGGATGCCAATTAACTAATGCAAACCCTAATGCAATGTTAATGTAAGCAAGATCTAGGATTATAATGCACTCCAAATTAGAATTATGATGTTCTAAATGAAGATGCAAAATTATTGGTTTCTCTAGGGTTTAGGACCTAGAATGACAATATTCACTCTCTCTCATTCAAGAACAAACCCTAGATATATCAACGCAAAGGAGAAAGAGATCTTGAAATAGGGATATCCTATAGAATGAATGTAAAAGAATGAGGGGTTCACCACCAAGTTAAGACTTGGAAAGACAAATGAAATGCAAGATGTAATGTAATATGTAATACTAAACCCTAATCTGATGCAATGCTTCACTAAAGGACCTAAAAATGAAAATGAAACAAAACAAAAAGTTTTAGGATGGAATGTGTACACCTAGGAATCTGGAGATGACTAGAAGGACCTCTAAAATCGTGAAAATTATAAATTTAATGCTGATTGCGACACATTCACTGGGATGGGAGAATTCATCCAAAATTTGGATTTTTGTGTGGGAATAGGAATCTGTCAATTGGGTATCTAAATATGCAAAAATCTAAATTTTGACCTAAAATAGGACTCATTCACCAAAAGTGGTGAATTAGTCCAATTAGGTTTTTTTGAAACTTCAAGATCTAAATCTTCTCTTCTCAGTTTGCTCAATCTTCTTCTTCAGGTTTCCATATTTGAATCTCTATAAATCAACCCGTAGGTGTTGTCCAATTTTGTCCAATGCTTAAAGACAATGTTGACAACTTCTAAGCACTTTGAAAACTTTCTCCAAGATTTCTCCTAAATGTTTCTTCAATCTAAACTTGCAAAGCACACACTAAAGAGAGGGGAAAATGTTGTTTTGTTAGTGGATAGGGGTTTGTCTTGGTCAAACCCCATTTTGATAATAAAACTTTGAAATAGAATGAGATAGGAATGGGGAATGATGAATGAACAAAATAATATGTTGCAACTCACCAAACCCTAGCTACAAACATGTATGAAATGAATCTAATGGATGTAGATCTTGAATCTTGCTTGAACGTGATAGATCTTGAATAAAGTGCTAGCTTGAATCATAAAACCTTACATCACAATTGTTAGCTCAAAAACAAAGTTGATGCATGAAATATTTGACATGTTTCCTGATGCTTGAATGCTTCTCTAAAATGATTAATGATCAGCTCTTGAAGAATCTTGAATTCTCTTGTTAATTCTTGAATGCTCTTGTGAACTCAACTTTTCTATTAAGATGCTTATTAAACTTTCTAAGTAACTTGATTGCTTGTTATGATGAAAATGAGTGAAAGAAACTTATATTTATATTTGATTATGCAAGAATTCCTAAAATTACAACACTACAAGCCGACATCAGATTTGGGAGGATAAAATCCTACCAAAAATTTGAATTGATTTTGATTTTGGGCCACACGGGATTCATTCTCCCAAGGTGGTGAATGAGTCTCAAAACACTAAATTTGGGGCCATTCAGCCTAAAACACCCAAGTTATGATTGGCTATTAATTTGTGTCAGGATTATCCTAAAAAAGATACATTAAATGAGGCTTGTGGATGCAAAATAAGGCCAATTAAAGTATAAGAAATCCTAATTATTAATGATAAGCCTAGAAAAGTTTGAAAGTGTGTTACAACACTTTACAACACTTTAAATTAGGAAGAATTGAGTTTTATTTGGATTAAAAAGAGATTTACTAGGTTCAGTTAATTAATAAAACCTTAGAAAAGTATGAAAGTGTGGTACAACACTTCACAACACTTTAGCAAGGTATCATTTATGTTAATTAGATCCCAAAGGCCCAAGACCTAATGTGAGTGTGTTAAACACATTACAACACTAAGTCAAGGCATCATTAGGCTCAATTTTACAAGGAGGGCACGAACAAGCGTGAAAATGTCACCGATGGAATTTTTTGACACTATAAGTGCATGGGTATGTGCAGGATCATGATGAGCCAAAAAGTGGCAATGAGAAAAAATAACATTTTGGATCGGCTCAAAAACACAAAAATGCCGAGTTGACTTTCCTAGGTTCGGGTGTCAGTACATTTACCTGAACCAAAAACCAAACCTAGTTTCCACAAATCGGATATCCAATTTCTGGAAACTGTATATAAAAATGACAGTTGACTGTTTTACTTCATTTCTCATAGTTTGACACGAGCGCAAAAGGAAAAACCCAAATCCGATATCTGCTTTGATCAGATATTCGATTTCAAAGGTATGTATTTGGTTTTTTCGATCTTGTAATTGATTTTTCAAGTAGATTCTCTTAAGTTTAAACAAGTTCTATTAAAAAAATTTCAAAAATAGGGTTTTTTATTGATTGTTTTTAAAAACTAGAGTTTACATTGATTTTTTATTAAAACTTAATGTTTTCAAATGGATCTTGATTAAAAATTAGTGTTTTTGATGTATTTTTATCAAAAATAAGAGTTTGTTATTGATTTTTGTGAAAAAGTATAGTTTTTTTGGGATTTTTATTAAAAACTAGGGTTTTTTTACAATAATTTCATTTATATTGTGTAATTTCAATTAGTTTAATTAGTTTTTAACTTTAATCAGTTATTATGGCTGCGAATCAAAATTCACAAATGCCAAACGCTCCACCACCTCCATAGCCAAATGCTCCACCACCTCTGTAGCCACCAATTGAAGACTTAATTGGTGAAAAATTGGGGCAATTGAGGGGCATTTGTGAAATTTATCAAACAATGCCATGATTGAGAGATATGACAAACACATTGAAGGAAATAATTAAAAATATAGAAACCTTCTCCATCCAACATAATTTTTTTTATTTGTGGTGAGAAGACATGAGGGAATATTATCGATGTGGATTGTCTTATGATGATGTGAAAGATATCCAAATAACTAAAGCCCAAATACCCTCTTCATTCATTGACCGCCGCACTGGTTTAGCAGTGAATGTTAATAAAACAAAACTTTCCATAGAATGGTGCATGCATAGGGACATTGTAGCTAACTTTTGGGATCGTTGGTGTATGGTTTTTGATAAACCACCGAACAATAATTCCGACATACAATTTTACTTTATTAAAAAATTATATGTTGAGTTTGTGTTAGGGCATCATGTCAATTAATTTGACATAAATCCTTCTAGGGCGTCAGTGGAGGTATGCCCTAGGATAGACCAGGGGCAGTTAGAGTAGTCTCACTCCCAAATGTTCCCCTTCCTCCGCCACCTCCAATATATCATCGAGAGATTATCTAGGATGCATCCACATAGACTATTCAGACTATTCACTCTATGAGTGGTCATTTGGTTTCACATGCTTCTACAGTAGCTTAGCCACATTTTAGTGATGTTGGCAAAGGCTCGAGTGCTGTTACATCATCCTCCTCAGGTCCATATATTTGTGTGCCACATACTTGCACTATGTGCTGCTAGATATGCTTAGGTCCTCTTGTATAGCCCGCTAAGCATCCCTTGGACACTTCTGATTATGACCTCCATGATGTGGACATTATAGATCAGTCGTAGGGGAGTGGTGCGCACCCTACAAAGTTCTCTCCTGCTAGAGAGAGAGATGTTGGAATAGTGACATAGGTAAGATTTAAGTTGTAATTTCATAACTTGCATTTGTTTTTAAATGAATATTGATAAGAGATAGTATCAAGTACTAATATTTATTTACATTGTCTATTTGAAAGTTGATGTCAGAGGAGGATCTCACACAAGTGACTGATAGAATGCTTAGGGCCATTTCATTTGGCTTGGACACACATGCAGCATATATTTTCGCACTCACTCGTTTACATTTTATATTATATACTTGCTTGTCATTTGAATTATTATTAATGAAATTATATACTAACTTATATGTTTATCTTGTTCTTCTCCTATAGGAAATACCTAGTGCGAGTGAGGTGCAACATCGTCTAGACTATGGAGGCGCAAATCTAGATAAGGGGAAGGTAATTGAACTCAAATTGGATTGAATTAATATTTTTAAGATCTTATATTGATTATACATATATTGAAATAGATTGGTAGTTTCATATGTACTTGTCAATTTTACATACAGACAATTATGAGCTATACAGATATGATGAGAAGGGACACACCACCTAAATGAGTAGTTATTGGAACACCTCAAAGAGTAGGTGTTGAAATACCTCAAGGAGGAGGTGCCGAAACACCTAAAGGAGATAAATAAAAAGATCAACCTAAAGAGGTATGTGCTTATATTATTTTGTGTTTGGTAAATAAGTTCCTATTCCCAATAATTGTATCCTAACTTGTTTCAATTTTATGTTTTTGTTCACATATATAGATTGGAATTTCAAAAGTTGATTTGGTATATTCTAAGACTCTTGACCCTTTGAAGAGACGTATATTTCAAGTAATCAAGATTTCAATTTTCGAGTTCAATTAAAATTCAATGTATATTGATTTTGATGTTAATTATTCGATTTTAAATTATATAGTATAACTAATCTCAATTGTGGTTTGAATTTTTCTTGTGCAGCTACCTTCAAAGCCAACGAATGCTCCAAATAGGCTCCATTTTGATGATCCACTAGTAGTTTAGGATGAGATAAACATTTTGGCATGTAAATTTTGAATACATATTGAGATGGCATATGCCACATTTTATAAAAAATTGTTTGATTTGGCATCGATGCCATTTTTGTATAATGGACATACACTTGATTATTGGATAATTTGATATATAGAAGTTGACAATCGAAATTTAATTTGTTCCTCATGTGCATGATTAAACTCTTTGAAAATTTTATCTTGAGAAATGGTTAAATATCAATGTACAATAGCTTAAAACTGAATGGTTATATTATGTAGTTTATATTTATATCATTGATTACATTGCATTATACATCTTTCAAACTCAAATAATTAATTCACATTGCATAACTAACAACTAGATGTTCATAGATGAAATTTTTTCAATTACAATATAGTTCTTACAAAGTCAACCTAAGCAGTTATACAATTACTTCACATTGCATAACTAAAAACTATGAGCAGTTGTCAATTGCATTTGTTTGTCACTGAATTCTATGAGACCACATTTCTTTGAAGCTTTTTTCAAATACTCCACTCCCTTGTCTATGCTACCACATTTTTCATACATGATAGCGATCACATTAAGTTGAAATAAATGAAATGATAGCCTATGGCTATTTAATTTATATTCATTTTATTTAAATGGGTGAGGCCAACCTTCCTTGATATTATTTTGTAATTTATTATTTTCAAGAGAGGCCAACCTCCTTGAAGAGTCATCTTATTTTGTATAAATACGAGGTGATTTTTGTTCATTTCCTCAATCAAGTTCATTCAACATAATTTGTGATCCAAGCAAAAGTTTGCACTTGAGCACCAACACTTTGTCTTGCAGCAGCAGGCTGATTTCAAGGAGAATCATATTCAATTGTATCTTTGCATCTATGAGAGGTGCTATTATTCATTGTATCAAATTCAACCATGAGCTGGGCCTGACTTGTAAGCAAATTTCTTGTTGTGTTTATTGTCTTATGTGTTTCATCTTGGGAGTCTCACATTCAAGGAATTGGTGTGAGATCGAAACTTCCCAAGTTTGATCGGTTGAGGGCTGAATGTACTCAAGAGGATTCAAGGTTGGTTGCAAGAGGTATTGGACAAAGCACTACAAATGAAGAAATTCATGTTCTTTCCGCTCAATCCTCGAAGAAGGAAGGAAAGGGAGGAAAGAAAAGATTCTTCAAGAGGAATGGAGATAAAGGGTCGGATGGTGCTCCTGCATTCAAGAAGAAGTGGGACCTCTATCGTGTTTACTGGGATACAATTTTCTCAAAGTCATTGAACTTGGATTTAACATTGGTAGCTCTACAAACCTATTCAGAAAAGAGTGATCTGAAGAGGACATCCCTAAATCTCTACAGAGGTGTAAAGTTGCAAAGTGGTGCAAATTTCATTCTTAAACTCGTACGACCCAATAAACTATTCCAACACGTTCGTATGGGTACGTTTAGGCTAGGTATTGTTCTCTGTTGCACCCAAATATGCCAAATCGCTTCGAGCTACATTGGAGCGGCATTTCCCCTTAAGACTCCAAAGTGCTAAAAGG
Organism: Sequoiadendron giganteum; assembly: GCA_007115665.2. NCBI lineage: Eukaryota > Viridiplantae > Streptophyta > Pinopsida > Cupressales > Cupressaceae > Sequoiadendron > Sequoiadendron giganteum. The sequence goes on from CM021108.1 coordinate 84,558,717, forward strand.
CAGCAAAATTTGATGGACTATTTGTCGAAAACCATGATTCTTACAGACTCTTCATCTAAGGATATGGGATTGCATTGAGACTATCTACAATAACCTCTCTCGGGTTTTGCTATCTCGAAGGCATTTTCTCGTGGTGATGAGTTTTTAGTTGAGGGAAAAGTTGCCAGATGCAAGCAGTGTAAAGTTGCAAAGTTGTGCAACTTTCATTCTCGAACTCATACGACCCAACCGACTATTCCAACACATCCGAATGGGTACATTTACACTAGGTATGGTTCTCTCTTGCACCCAAATACGTTGAATCGCTCTGAGCTGCATTGGAGCGACGTTTTCCCTTAAGAGTCCAAAGTGTTAAAAGGTAGCAAACTTTGACGGACTATTTCTCGGAAACAATGATGCTTATAGAATATTTTTCTAAGGATATGGGATCATGTTGAGACCATCTACAATAACCTCTCTCGGTTTTTCTATCTCGAAGGCATTTTCCCATGGTGATGAGTTTTCAGTTTAGGGAAAAGTTGCCAAATGCAAGCAATGTAAAGTTGCAAAGTGGTGCAACTTTCATTCTCAAACTCATATGACCCAATGGACTATTCCAACACATCTGAATGGGTACATTTACGCTAGGTATGATTCTCTCTTGCACCCAAATACGCAGAATCACTCTGAGCTGCATTGGAGCGACGTTTTCCCTTAAGAGTCCAAAGTGCTAATAGGTAGCAAACTTTGATGGACTATTTCTTAGAAACCGTGATGCTTACAGACTCTTCATCTGAGAATATGGGATCATTTTAAGACCATCTACAATAATCTCTCTTGGTTTTTTCTATATTGAAGGTGTTTTCTTGTGGTGATGAGTTTTCAGTTGAGGGAAAATTTGCCAGATGCAAGCAGTGTAAAGTTGTGAAGTGGTGCAACTTTCATTATCAAACTCGTACGACCCAACAGACTTTTCCAACATTTCCAAATGGGTACATTTACACTAGGTATGGTTCTCTCTTGCACCCAAATATGCCGAATCGCTCCAAGCTGCATTGGAGCAGCGTTTTCCCTTAAGACTCCAAAGTGCTAAAAGGTAGCAAACTTTGAGACCATATACAATAACCTCTATCAGTTTTTTCTATCTCGAAGGTATTTTCCCGTGGTGATGAGTTGTTAGTTGAGAGAAAAGTTGCCAAATGCAAGCAGTGTAAAGTTGCAAAGTGGTGTAACTTTCATTCTTGAACTCATACAACCCAACAAACTGTTCCAACATGTCTGCATGGGTAGTTTAATGCTAGGTATGGTTCTCATTTGCACCCAAATATGTTGAATCGCTCTGAGCTGCATTGGAGTGGCATTTTCCCTTAAGAGTCCAAAGTGCTAAAAGGTAGCAAACTTTGACGGACTATTTCTCGAAAACTGTGATGCTTACAGACTCTTCATCTAAGGATATGGGATCATGTTGAGACCATCTACACTAACCTCTCTCGGTTTTTTCTATATCAAAGGCGTTTTCCTATGGTGATGAGTTTTCAGTTGAGGGAAAAGTTGTCAGATGCAAGCAGTGTAAAGTTGGAAAGTGGTGCAACTTTCATTCTCGAACTCGTACAACCCAATGGACTGTTCCAACATGTCTGGATGGGTACGTTTATGCTAGGTATGGTTATCTCTTGCACCCAAATACGCTGAATCGCTTCGAGCTGCATTGGAGCGGCGTTTTCGCTTAAGAGTCCAAAGTGCTAAAAGGTAGCAAACTTTGACAGACTATTTCTCATAAACCGTGATGCTTACAGAATATTCATCTGAGGAGATGGGATTGTTTTGAGACCAACTACAATAAACTCTCTTGGTTTTTGCTATCTCGAAGAGATTTTCCTGTGGTGATGAGTTTTTAGTTGAGGGAAAAGTTGCCAAATGCAAGCAGTGTAACTTTCATTCTTGAACTCGTACGACCCAAAAGATTGTTCCAACATGTCTGAATGGGTATGTTTACGCTAAGTATGGTTCTTTTTTGCACCCAAATATGTCGAATCGCTCTGAGTTGCATTGGAGCGACATTTTACCTTAAGAGTCCAAAGTGCTAATGTCAATGAAATGTGGGGGCCAAAATATTTAAGGTTGGATAAAGATTCTGCAAGTCCTAGCTCTTGCATCAAAAAACTCTTACCCAGTCAACTTGAATCAATTACATTGAAAATGAAATTCATAATGAACTTTTTACTTTTTTGTTTTTCGAAAAAGTGGCAAGCCACTGTAATTTGTTATATATAAATAGGAGGTATTACAAAATCTAGTTCAAATGAGCATACCGACAGGAAAGAATCAGGAAGAAAGGCTTCAGTTGTAGCTCGATTAAGTACAAAAATATTTTTATATTTTAAACATACCCTTTATAGAATGGCAGACATTTGAACCATATTTCAAAAAACATCATTGGATATAGATTATGCCTATACATAGTTATGACCTTTTTACATTGTTTCAAATTTCAAAATTTTCCTATTTGAGGCATTCAAGGCACAGTCTTCCACAAGAGTAGTATGTTGGAGTTTTCGAGTGACAAGCACCTATACAAACCATCAAGGTAGCAGTTAAACTACATACAATAGAAAATATGCTTAGAATAACCAAACGATATTATTGTAATTTGTCACATACCTCTCTGAAAGGATCAGAGTTTCCTATTGTTGCAGCAGGTCCATGAGCAATCGTGCCAAGAATATCGCAAAATTTGTCAAATGATAAATCTATATTGGAAAAACAAAAAATATGCTTAGACTAACAAATCTATATTAATCTAAACATCCTCAATGATGATGAATTGGTAATGCAAACTATAAAAGATGCTTTGAATAACCAATCTATATTAAAGTAATATGTCACATACCTCTTTGAAAGGATCAGAGTTGGCTATTGCTGCAGTAGGTCTATGATCAATCGTGCCAAGAATATCGCAAAATTTTTCAAATGATATATCTATATTGTCACAACAAAAAAGAGGCTTAAGCATTATACTTTCCATTCTTGAATATGCTATTCAAGTGTGACTGAAGGGTCATCTCTTTGCTTAAGAGTATCCAATATTGCTTCATGATCATCATTACTAAGTGTCCATAGTTTTTTTGTCTTTGGTTTGGCATGATGCTTGAACAACTTAACATTTGTTGCTATAACAAGGTGCGAATACATGAGAATGGTTTTGTTTTTCTCGTAGTCTTCAAATGCAGGTATGCCATTATTTCTAATCATGTATGTTCGCAACCAAGTTCCTGCAACCGCAACTGAACCTGTAGGATACACGAACCCATCATCATCTTCCATCAATTGTGTTAGCTTGTGCTTTACCCGCATACATTGAGCCAACCAATATTCTAATCTCTCTTCATTCCCCTGCGGTGCAACAAGTGTAAAAACATGTCCTGGATGTAGTAGATCTAAAAGCCGGTCGTAATCAAGTGAACTTTCCATTGTGTAATTTGTCATGGATATAGTTTGAGATAAAGGATTTAGATACTATGGAACCCATGTATCCACCCACTCACACTGAATACAACTCTAACAAAAACAAGCCAATTGTCGTGTCCAAATGGTCCATGTGCTTGCATCTGAGCTTCGAAACAAATGCATCTTTGAAGAATCTTTGATTGTATGACAATCCAATTTGCCTCCCATTGTACCCTCCTCAACCAACCAAAAGAATATGTGCACTATTGAATCAAGTGTGCCTCCCTATGAGAATGTTGAACTACACCAATCAACAATAGAACGTGCATCACTAAATTTTTCTTTTCAAATCTTCAATTGCTCCTTAACTAGAGCTCTTTTTACACATGTACCTTCTCCACCATGCTCCCCTTTCCCATGCCTAGCTTCAAAAAAACTTCAAATATTAGGTACACCCCTCTCTACATGCATTCTACTCAACCAATAAAACATACGAGAATTCTTGAATTGACCTGTACAGTTAGCTGACCAAATGAGATGTCGACCCAGTGCTATATCATGCTCCTACAAGAACTCAAAAAAATTCTTGAAAAAATGTTGGACATACTCGGACAAGTGAGATCTATCATCACTCATATAAAAATGATACTCTCTGATTATATTTCGATCGTCCTCTATACTATTAGGTGCATGTCTAAATGTTATGTGGACAAAAATAGCAATCTGAATGGAATTGTAATACAGAGATTGTACCTCATTTTGTGGTTGCAATGTGTAGTTTTCAGAAAAATCAACCATTGATATAATAGTGCCAATCAGAAAAGAGTCCTTACATATCCTGAATTGTTGATCCAACCACTGAGACCTATGACTATTCCTTGTATATTTGTAGAAAATATTGTCCTTAAAATCTGAAATAAAATCAGCAACACTACATTCTTTTGTAACCAACTCGCATGCGGAACCTTCACCTCCACTCTGCAAAGTATATTTGACTATCTCATATCTCTTTTTCTCAACAAGATTCTTTCCAAATTCATGTTCCGAACCCTCATGAAAACATTGAACAAAATTTCACAAGCCACCACATTGTGAGCACTTCGCATTTAAACAATCATTTCTATAGAAAAAGGAACCATCATCTCTAGAACATTAAAATAGATCTAGCAAGTCCCTTGATGATTTCGGAAGATGCATTGCACCAAACTCCTGCAACATTTCATTAGTATGCAAAGTAGAATGGATATAGCATAATAGTTCATGGTACATTGAAAAATCCACATGGTATTTGCAACAACAAGTATTATGAATCTTAAGAGGCACACAATAAAATGGCTTCAAACCTTCAAAAGTTCTTTGTGAGATTTCCATATTTGGATGTGTTTGAATAAATTTGTTGAACAACATTGTTTGGATTGATTCCAAGAAATTCTTAGGATGAGGTGTACGGTCTCGACTGCCAATTCTTAACTTTAAAACATCCTTTGTATTGGGTGATACTCTAGAGTTGTCATGCCAAAATTGCTGAATTTCCTGCTTTACATTATCAGTTAGCTTCTTATCAACATGTGTAAGCCTTCCGGAAAAATCCCATGTATCATTTTGAAGAGGATCATCTATTCTTTCTCTTCTTGCAAGTGCTCTATCCAAAGTTTTATGATTTAAGTCAAAATCAATACAAGTTTGTCTCATAAAGCGAGCCTTTTTCAATTGGTGGCTTACTAGGGCGGTGGTAATGACTCTTCGAGCAACTCTCTTATCTTTTTCCTTGTTACTTTTTCGAATGGACTTGAGATCATTAAAAATATTTTTGACAATAATAGAATTTTTATCAGTCCTCTTGTTCAGACGAATCTTCAATTTGGCTAGCAAAGGTCTCATCTTTTGCATTTGTAGCAATTGTACAAAAATTTGGCATTGCTCGATCAATGTCTTATCACTAAAATATTGGTTGAAAATTATTCTAGCCCACAATCGAATAGTTCATGTTGACCTCTTGCCTTCAAAATTGTTTATAATGTTATCATCAATTTCAACTAACCATTTAGGAGCCCTTGAAGGTCTTGAATTTGGAATACGTCTTTCTTCCACACAAGATTCTTCATTTCTCGTGTAATCTGGTGAAACATAATTTACACTTGCTTCAATATTATGTTCAACATCTTCATTTCCAACATTTTCACCTTGAACATTTTCAATATCAATTTGAACAATTTCATTCCCAATTTCAATTTCATGTTCAACATCTTCAATTCCAACATTTTCATTATCAATTTCAATATTTTCATTCCCAATTTCAATATCATGTTCAACATCTTCAATTCCAACATTTTCACAATTTCAATATTTTCATTCCCATTTTCAATATCATGTTCAACATCTTCAATTCCAACATTTTCACCTTGAATATATTCAATTTCCTCTTCACTTGAAAGACCATAGGGCTTAGGTTCACCAATATTTAACATACCTTGTCTTTTCTTCCTATGACCTTCTCTATCTCTTTGTCTATATCCTTCAATTTATTCTTTTGTCAGCTTTCTCTTACGTTTTTTCTTCTGATGACTGCTGCTTCCCATTATACAAAATAAAACATGCTAAAAAATCATTATGTATGACAAATTTGAGTACAAGATGCTCCAAAAAGTTTATCTTTGTCTCTTCCTGTCTGAAACCGCATGTTTGTCGCCTGCAAAGCGCTACAAATAGAATGCAGGGTCCATTGGAATGCACAAAAATGGCCCACATGGGGTTTTTCTATGGCCTAGAAATCCCATATCCGATTTGTAAAACATGTTCTACAACCATAATATTTTTCCTCTACACAATGAAGTTTCACAAATCGGATATCTGATTTGAATTGGAAATCAGATATCCAATTCAAATCAAATATCCAATTTTTACACACATAGACCAAAGGGAGAGGAAGAGGGAGAGGGAGAGTGGAAGGGGGAGAGAGAGAGAGAGGGGGAGAGGAGTGAGTGACAAGACACGAGGAGACGTGAGACGGAGACAGGCAGTGGAGGAGGAAAGAGGAGAGAGACACGAGAGGACGAGGACAAGAGTGAGAGGAAAATGGAGAGAGGAGAGGAGGAGAGGAGGAGAGTGGAGGAGGAGGAGAGGAGAGAGACAAGAGACACAGAGGAAAAGGAGGTGGAGGAGAAGTAGAAGAAGTAGGAGTAAGGAGGAGGAGAGGAGGAGGAGCAGAAGAGATGAGAGAAGGAGGAGGAAGAGGAGAGGAGAGGAGGAGAAGAGAGGAGAGGAGCAAGGAGGAGCAGAGGAGAGGAGAGAAGGAGGAAGAGGAGAGGAGGAGAGGAAAGGAGGAAGAGGAGGAAGGAGGAGCAGAGGAGATGAGAG